>PVIA01006499.1:0-96745 GCA_004024845.1 Tonatia bakeri
AAGACACTGCATTAGAGGTCAGGTGGAGAGTGACCAGAGGAGAGAGAAGAGGGATTTTGGGGGAGAGGGGGAGGGGTTTATAGGATCAAAGTTAAAGGACACATGAATAAAAGCTAGGGGGAGGGTGGTAATGGGAGGGAGGTAGGGAGGGGGGGTGGGAGGGCTTGATTGGGAGTAAAGGGGAGAAAACTGTACTTGAACATTCATTTAAATGAAAAAAAAAAAAAGAAATTCAGTTTGGTGAAGTAATTTCCCCAATACACCAATGCTATGGAATACACCAGTTTTAAAGGAGGAAACAAAATGTTTAAAACTGAGAAAAATTGCTATAAATTTTTCCTGAGCATATATAAAAGTACACCTGAAAAAATAGAGACTTAGTTTTTATTTGGAAGAATAGTATTTTAAAAGTATTAGCTCTCCTAAATTATAGGTATAAACAATCAATCAAAATCCTAATAAATTTTTATTTTAACAAACTGACCATTAATTTATAGAAATAAATATACCAGAATAATAGAGAAATATTAATAAGCAGTGAGAAGGTATATTGATGTACTAATAAATTAATTTGTTAAGATAATGTAGTGATTGCTAAGAAGTAACTTACAAATAAATTATGTTAACAAAATTACTATATTTGTTTAAAGCACAATGGAAACTGATTCAAGATTGGATAGTTTGATTAAAGAATAAGTAGTGATAGACCAGGAAAGAGATCAACATAAACAAAAATGTACAGTGATATAATAAATATGACATTTCCCATCAGGAGGAAAAGGAAGAATTATTCAATATGTGGTCTTGGGTATTATTTAATATATGGTCAACCCATTATACATTTACAAAAATAATAATTGTAAAAAAAAGAAGAAAAAAAGCAGAGAGGAGATATTGAATGATTACTTATATATGAAACAAAATAAATGAGACATGTGTATTAAAGCACTGTAATCTTATAAACAAAAAAAGGAAGGAAGTAAGCTAAAAAACAATGAAAGATACTCTAGGTAACCAAACTTGGTATAGGTAGGAAGACTTTTTAGCATAACAAAGAAAAACTAAAGGAATATATTAATAGACTTAATTACCTTAAATATTTTTATATAAACTATTTATATCAAAAATATCATTAAAAGCTGGAAGGTCAATTAAAATTATAAAAGTGTTTTTGTAAAGTAAGTTAACAGAAATAGGATATTTAGATTACTTAATATTATATTTATTCTGTTGCTATTTTTGTATCAGAAATAAAATATTTAAAATATGCAGAACTCACTGAATCAGGAAGGAATACAAAATCTAAACAGACTGATTAGTAGTAATGTAATTGAAGTATAATAAAAAAACTCCCAATAAATAAAAGTCTAGGGCCAAATAGCTTCATAGGTGAATTCTACCAAACATTCAAAGAAGAATTAATACCTATTCTTTTTAAACTATTTCAGAAAATTGAAGGTGAAGGAACACTTGCAAATTCATTTTATGAAGCCAGCATTTCCATGATACCAGACCAGACAGACACTACACACACACAACAGATCACTAACCTTGATGACTATAGATGCAAAAATTCTCAACAAAACATTAGCAAACCATGTTCAACAATACATTAAAAGGGTTATACACCATGACCAAATGAGAGTCATCCCTGGAATGCAACATTGATTCAACATATATAAATCAATCAACATGACACATCACATTAACAAAATAGAGGATAAAACCATATGTGATCATCTCAGTAGATGCAGAAAAAATTGACAAAATCCAACAACAATTCATGATTTTTAAAAAAGTCTTAGGAAAGTAGAAATACCTCAACATAATAAAGGCCATATATGTCAAACCCACAGCTAGCATAGTACTCAACAGGGAAAAGTTGAAAGCTTCTGCTTCAAGATTAGGAAGAAGACAAAGATGTCTACATTCACCACTCTTATTCGACATAGTATTGAAAGTCCTAGTCACAGCAATTAGACAAGAAAAAAGTAAAAGTCATCCAGGTTGGAAAGGAAGATGTAAAGCTGGTATTATTTAAAGATAACTATATATAGAAAACTCTAAAGACTCCTAAACTATTAGTACTAATAAATGACTTCAGTAAAGTTTCAGAATACAGAATCAATATATAGAAATTTATTGTGTTTCATTACACCAATAATAACCAGAAGAAAATTTTAAGAAAAAATTCCATTTACAATTGCATCAAAAAGTATAAATACCTAGGAATAAATTTAACCAATGAGGTGAAAGACCTATACTTTGAAAATGAACACATTGAAGAAAGAAACTGAACAAGATACAAATAAATAAACAAATATACCTTACTCATGAATTGGAAGGATTAATGTTGTTAAATTGTCTTTACTACCTAAAGTGGTATACATATTTAATACAATCTGTATTAAAATAAAAATGGCATTCTTCTCAGAATTAGAACAACTAATTCTAAAATTTATAGGGAACTGAAAAAGACCCTGAGTAGCCAAAGAAATCTTGAGAAAGAACAAAGTTGGAGATATCATGCTACCTGATAGCAAACTATACTACCAAACCACAGTAATCAAAACAGCATGGTATTGGCATAAAAACAGATATATAAATCAATAAATAGCCCAGAAATAAATCTTCACCCATATGGTCAATTAATCTATGACAAACAAGGCCAGTAATAACAGTGGTATTAAATACAGTCTCTTAATAACTGCCATTGAGAAAATTGGACAGATACATGCAAAAAAAATAAAACTAGACCACTTTCTTATAGTGTATAAAAAATAAACTCAAAATGTATTAAAGACTTAAATGTTAGAACTGAAACCGTAAAATTCCCAGAGGAAAACATGGACATTAAACTTTTTGACATCACCATTAGCATTATCTTTTTGGATATGTCTCCTCAGACAAGGGAAACAAAAGAAAAAAAAATAAACAAATAGGACCACATCAAACTGAGGAGATTTTGTACAACAAAGGAAATCATGAACAAAACAAAAAAGCAACCAACCTACTGAATGGGAGAAGATATTCATCAATGATATATCTGATAAGGGGTTAATATCCAAAATATATAAGGAACTCATAAAACTTAACATCAAAAAATAATAATAATTTGACTAAATATAAGCAGAGGGCATGAATAAATATTTCTCCAAAGATGGCCAACAGACATAACAGAGATGCTCAACATCACTAATCATCAGGAAATGCAAATTAGAACCACAATGAGATATCACCTCACCACATCTATCAAAATGGCTGTTGTTAACAAATTGACAAATAGCAAGTGTTGATGAGGATGTGGAGAAAAACAAAACCTTGTCCACTGTTGATGGGATTGCAGCCACTATGGAAAAGAGTGTGGAGATTCCTTTAAATAGGGCTTCCATATGCTCCAGCAATTCCACTTCTTGGTATCTATCTGACAAAAACAAATATATGAATTTGAAAAGATATACGCACCCCTATTTCACTGTAGCATTATTTACAAAAGCCAAAATATTGGAAGAAACCTAGATGCCCATGGATACATAAATGGATAAAAAAGAGATGTGGTACCTATATACAATGGAATGTTATTCAGCCATAAAAAAAGAATAAAATCTTACCACTTGAAACAACATGAATGAACCTAGAGTGTATTATGCTAAGTTAAATAACTCAGACAGAGAAAAACAAATACTGTATGATTTCACATATTTATAGAATCTTTAAAAAACCAAAACAAATAAATAAGCACAGTAAAGTAGAAACAGGCCCATAGATAGAGAACAAGCTGATAGCTGCCAAGGTGGGATGTGTTTGAGAGGGATGGGAATGACAATTTGAAAATAAAATATGTAGAGCTTTTACAAATTAATGAAAAATTATATATACCCTGATAGCAAAATAGGCAAAGGTTATAAACTAGCTGTTCATAGGGGGAAAAAAAAACCCACCAAATACTCAATACACATAAAAAAAGTGTTGGATCTCTAGAAATTTAAAAAAAAATTATTGTGATATATGTTTCACCTATTAACTTGGGAGTGAATAAAAAACACTGTTGATGTGTGATGGGATAAAAAACATTCCTACATAGTACTGAAGGGGGACAAAGAGATAAATTGCTATATTTCTTTATTTTTGAAGGTATTATAGCCTTACATATCAAAAGCCTTACAAAATATATATAACACTTGACCTAGCAGTAAACATATGCATAGTTCAACTTATCATGCTGCTTCTAGGAAATGTATTCCAAATAGGCAATCAGAGATATACTCAAATATATACATGGGTATAGATATTTCTGGCTAAAGATGAAGATATTTTTATCAGCCTGTGGTAGGCAGCTTCTGACACGACTCTGAATTACTGTCTTCTGATGTTCACTTCCCTGTGTTATCCCATTGTCTTGAGGCTGGACTGAGTGACTTGTTCCTATTACAAACAGAATATGGCAAAATGATGGCTGTCTCTTTTCTGATTAGGTTACAAAAGACTAATCTCTCTCTCTCTCTCTCCCCCTTCCTCTCTTTCTCTCTCTAACCCCCACCCTGACCCACACCTCTAGCTTGCTCTGATGAAGTCTGCTGTCAGGCAGTGAGCTGCCCTGTACAGAGGTCCACAGAGAAAGAGACAAAAAGGACAAAGGAAGGCCTGCAGCCAATAGTGAGGAACTGAGGCACCCAGAACACACAAAGAACTGAATCTTGCCAGCACCCACAGATGTGATCTGGGAAGTGGATCCTTCCCAGTCTAGCCTGAGATCACAGCCCCCACCAACACTGTGACTGCAGCCTATTCAAGACTCAGAGCCAGAGGATACAGCTAAGCCTTGTCCAGATTCCTGTGACCACAGATACTGTGAGATAATAAATGTTTTAAGCCATTATGTTTTAGGGTAATTAGTTATATAACAACAGATAACTAATACACAGCTTTATTTATAAGAATGTAAAATTTGAAATAATAAAAATATTCATTACAAACAGATCAAGTACCATGTGAAGGATTCAGATAATGGTATACTGTGACTATATTAAAAATATTATATATTGCTACAGGAAAAAGTTTATGACATATGGTAAGAAAGAAAGCAAACTCCCAGGTAGTTTATGTAATATGACACTATTTTTATAAATTAAATAAATCCATGTAAATAAAAACATACTGAAAACATACATAAAACTTTCTTCATTATTCCTTTTTGGAAGAATTTTTATAAATCTTTAGGTGGCTGGAAGACAGCAGGACTTGAACAAACAAGCTGTCACTCATCACTCCTCCACTCCAATTCAACAAGCCACTGTGAATAAATTCCCTGTCCTCATGAGCCTTAGTGGGAGCAATAATTAACCAATCCTGCTGGGCACTATGGCATGCACCTGTAGTCCCAGCTATTTGGGAGGCTGAGGCAAGAGGATCGCTTGAGCCCAGGAGTTCTGGGCTGTGGTGTGCTATGTTGATAGGGTGTCTGCACTAAGTTTGGCATCAGTATGGTGACTTCCCGGGGGAGGGGAGGCCACCAGGTTGCCTACGGAGGGGTGAACCAGCCCAAGTCAGAAATGGAGCAGGTCAAAACTCCCGTGCTGATCAATAATTAACCAATCTGGAAGTGATCAGCCTATGAAGTAGAGTAGGGGAATGTAAAATGAAGGGGAGAGGGCTATTTCACATAGGGAGGTTAGGATATCTATTTTATATAGAAAGGTTTACCAGTGTATAGGGAGTGCTATCTTACATCTTGAGATGGCATTTATACAGAGACCAGAATGAAGTGAGAGTGACTCACCCAAATATCTGGGGGAGGTGATTTCCAAGCAGTGAAAACAGCAAAGGCCCAGCAGTTTAATCTGGCCCCTAGAATCCAAACTTGTCTTCACTACAGTAACATGTAGATTTCTCCATGCCAAGTCTTGAAGACAGGGTTCCAAGACTCAACTCTACTTCCTTGTTGGAATTTTTGAATGAAGGTGGCCAGACAATTTCTGAGACCCAGATTTCCAAAGTCCCTCCCAGCTGAATGTAATCTCTTCTTTCTCTCAAGACTTAGGGTCATCTCAGGCAACCTTGGTCAGTATGGGAGTTTATCATTATAACTGGGATATCGAGTCATTGTCATGGACCAAAGCATAGGGATGACCTTCAGGGCATAAAATCTCCCCACCCATGTGAGTTTGTGGGACATCTTGTCTAGGCAGGTGCTTTGTCATCTAGCCCCATTGTGTCTCACTTGAGCTACGTGGAGGATATCAGCCACTGAATGCAACCAGACTTCTAGGTCATCCTTTCTGTCTTGCAGTTGATTTTCCCAATGGCCAGTGCTCTTCTCCTAGTCTGCTTAATTCTGACTACTGCTACAATAACTGACATTTATTAAGCACTGTTCTATACCATGCTCTGTGATAAGAGCATTGCAGACATAATTCATTTAATCCACTCCTCAAATGTATGAGGTAGGTATCACTATGAGAAAACTGAAATTCAGCACAGGGCTAGCTCATTTAGTGTCATATCTCACGATGTGCCAGGACTGAGACATGAGCCCAGATTTCTCTGGTTTCAGAACTTTTTGCCTGTCTTTCCCCAGTAAATCACATTTTGATTTCTTTTTTATTTTTCCCTTTTTCCTTCCTATCTCACATTGTCTGCTTTGGATGCTTCCTGATATTTGGAACTACATCCAAGCAGAACTGTCTTTTGACCCATAAAACCTGCTACCCCACAGTGCTGCTTCCAAAATGACCCATGCTGTTTCTATGTTATGAAATAATAATGGCTAATTGCAATGCAAACTATAAAATGATGAATACATGAAGGTGATCCTATGGATGATGTGAAATGCTCCAGGCTTCTGCTCTGAGCCCCTGTGTACAGCTTGTTGTTCAGTGCACAACCTGTGTGAGCATATGAGATGACCCTGCCTCCCCTGTTGTAGGTTTGGGAATCTAAAAATCCATTGGTTTCCACCCAAACATAGGCTGCATAGCAGAATCACCTGACATGCTCATTAAGAGTGAGAGGTAGAGAGGAAGAGAGAGAGAGAGAGAGAGGCAGAGAGAGGGAGAGAGGGGGAGAGAGATAGATCCTTAGATTTCATTCCAAACCCAGAGAATGAAAATAGGAGAGCAGAGCTGGTAATCTTTATTTTATTTTTTAATCCTTACCCAAGGATATGTTCCTTTATTGATATTTTAGAGAAAGAGGAAGGAAGAGAGAAAGAGAAACATCAATATGAGAGAGAGACATTGATTGGTTGCCTCTTGTACACATTCTGATTGAGCCCGCAATTTAGGTATGTGCCCTGACTGGGAATCAAACCTGAGAACTTTTGGTGTATGGGATGATGCTTCAACCAACTGGCCAGAGTGTAATATTTATTTTTAATGAGCATTTCGTGGAATTTTCAAGAAGTCTGTCTGTAGTCAGACATTTCCTTTACCCAAATGAATTATGTCTATAGCACTGTCCATGTGATTGTACAGGGGGACCCAGGTCCTCCAGGACATGACTTGCCTGCATCCTGCAGCCTTCATTGCATATAAACTAAACCCCCCAGAGGTCAGAACCCAGGCATGGCTTGTGAATATGGGCAAGGCCATGTGAAGTTTCCTGGAACTTTACCATCAGGGGCTGACCACTGAGCAGTCTACTGGGTCTACTCCTAAGCTAATCTTGTTCTTGAACCAAGCCAGGCCTCAATTTAAATAATCCCTTTTACTCAGAGACTATAATAGTTTACTAGGGTTCAGTTATGGGCTGAAATGTGTTTGTCCAAATTTCTCATGTTGAAGTCCTAACCCCTATAAACCTCAGAATGTAACTGTATTGGGAGATAGGGTCTAAAAAGAGGTGATTAAGTTAAGATTCCACATCGCCAGTGTCATCACAAGAAGAGAAAAGGGCACCATGTATGTGCACACACAGACAAGTGACCATATGAGGGAGAGCCAGAGGATAGCCATCTATTGTCTAGGGAGAGAGGACTAAGAAACCAAACCTTCTGGTTTAAGTTGTCCAGTCAATGGCATTTTGCTATGGCAGCCTGTATGAGTCTTTGAGGGCTACTGTGACAATATGCTAGACTGTCATTCCTCTGTGCCTCTGTGTCCTAAACTTTTCTTCTTATAGTGTATATGAGTCATAGTGTACCAGGGCCCATATGACCTCATTGACATTAATCACCTCTTGAAAGACCCAACCTCTAAATACCATCACATTCTGAGATACTGGAGTTAGGACTTCAATGAGTGAATTTGGCAGAAGAGAGGGAGACACAATTTAGCCAATAACAGAGACCTTAAAAAAGATAAGAGAGAAAGAGAAGCACTGGCTTCTCTGGATACTATACTTTGGGCAAACACAGAACTGGGTGCATTCAAGCCCTATAAAAGTGCTGAGAAGTAAACCAGATGGTCTCCCTTTGAAAGGTGAGAAAACAGAGGCTTAGAGACTAAACATCAGTTATTGTCCCAAGGCCAACGAAAGAAGAGCCCATAAGATGTGCATTTTATCACAATTCAGCCCTGGACAACTTACCCAGCTCTTTCCTGGCCATTTACAGCTCCCAACAAGAACCAATTTTGCAGAATTGGCTAAAATTGTGATACTAATGGGACCAAGCTCTTAGGCTCATTGTGGCATAAGATTACTGAGCAGAATGTTCAGCAAAGTGCTCAGACCTAGCAAATGCTCTAAGCAATGATGGCTTTATTCATCATGATGATTATTTTTAAACCTTGAAAACTTTCAGTGCAAAAAGGGAGGCTATCAAATTGGTGATTTTAGCATCTACTTGTAGGTATCTTGACCAACATCAGGAAAGAGGGTTGGCAATGTTGTCATACACTTTAGCTGCCCTGGGAAGGAAGCATCATCATTATCTTCAATGTAGAGATAGGTGGCCTCCCTGTCCCTAATACTATGGGAAACGCAGATGAACTTGCAAAAGCCCAAGCTTTATTAGCTCACTTGAATGGGCTCATCTAAATAGAACTAATTACCAACCTTGGCCACTGCCCTGCCCCCACACCTCATTCACCACACCCCTGCTCCATTCATTCACATCCCTGAAAATGGTAAATGCCTTTAAGCTTCTTCTGATCCGAAGAACACAAGCCCTCACCCTGTGTCCCACCCAGAATCCTTCTTCAATTTTCATTGTGCTAAGATTGTTGGTCTCAGAAGGTCAAAGTTTTGCTTCAGGAATCTGCTCCAAGTTTCCTGAGGAATCTCCACTATTGAGGAGAAGAGGAGAAATACCTAACTGTTACTAGGCCTAGGATGCACCCTCAACACACTGTACTCTTTATTGCTCCTAACTAGTCTAAGAGGAGATAGTCTGGAAGGCCCCAATTTATAAGTGAAGAAACTGAGGCATAAAAAAGTTTATATACGTGTGTGTGTGTGTGTGTGTGTGTGTGTGTGTGTGTATCTCCATGTATGATTCTGAAACCTTTAACTAATTTTATGTATAAGGAAAATGAGACTCAAGAGTGGTTTGGTGACTTGCCAAGGTCAGTTAGCCCACAGGAAGGAGCTGAAATCCAAAACTATCCTTCAAATTCAACAGTCCAACTAAAGGTCATTTATTTATTCAAAATAAATTAATTGACCTAAAACATGAAAGCAATCCAGGTGTCCACTGACGGATGAATGGATAAGCAAAATATGTTCTATACATACAGTGAAATATTATTTACCATTCAGAAGAAAGGGAGTTCTAGCACATGATGCAACATAAATGGATTTTGAGGATATTATGTTCAGTGAATAAGCCAGTCACAAAATGACAAATACTGTGTGATTCCACTCATATGAAGTAGAGTAGTCAAGTTCATAGAGACAGAAAGTAGGTGGTGGGTGCCAGGAACCAGGAAGGGGTTTAGAGGAAAATGGAGAGTGTAATGGGTACAGAGTGTAATGGGTATAACTCTTACAAGATAAAAGAGTTATAGAGACAGTGGTGGTGATGGTTGCACAATATATAAATATATTTATTATCATTTATCTTTAAAATTATTACGATGATAAAATTTAAATTGTGTATTTTACCACAATAAACAAAGTTGGAAAAAATGAAAGGAGTACCTACTATGTACCAGGTAGCCTTCTAGGCACTGAGAACTCAATACCATTCTGCCATTCTAATGGGAGAGATGGAAGATTAACTATATACACAATTAAATAATATGGATAATATCTTAAAAGGCAGTAAAAATAAAAAGGATGTTAAAATGGAAAAAAAATGTTGCAATTTTAAATAAGTGAGAAGGTGACCTTTGAGCAAATACTTGAAAGAAGAGGAAGCTTGAGGCTATGGGGAGAAGAACACCCCAGACAGGGAGAGTGTGAACACAGAGGCAGAAGCATGCTGGCATGCATGGACTACAGCAAGGACATCAGCAGGAGTAAAGAAAAGAATAAAGACCATAATAGGCAACTATAGCAGAGGAAAAGATGGATTGTTACTACAGTCATGGAAACTATTATAAGGACTTGGCTTTCTAATATGAGAAGTATGGGAAAGCCCAGAGACACAGATTAAGTCACCCATGTGGGCCAAGCAGGTAATGTCATGAGCAGTGTGGCTTAGGTGGGACTGTTGCAAACAAATGTGTCTGTTTCATTTCAATGAGGCAGACCCTACTCGCTTTCATTACAAATGTTTCCAAAAGAAAGGCTAGACTGATGTTGGCTAATTTTCTGCTTTTCAATAGAAGCCAGAAATCTGTTTTTTTTTTTTTACATGAAGACTCCTAATTTATTTTAATATCAGTAATAAAATCTATTTTGTCAAATCATTCTATGTCCCCTGCCCTCAGTTTGAGTCTCTGAATTACGCTATGTGATTCTAACATCACTAGATTTGTCTGATAGATTTTAAGGCATTAGGAAGAATCAAACGATTATCTTCATTACTTGTATCCAGACATGAGATTTAACTTCTATCAGTGCAGTTACCTCTTTATGTGCAATTACTTATATATATGTTTGTTTCCTCTGCTAATTTGTGCGCTGGTTAAGGCCAGGTACTGAGTCTTCCTTGGCTTTGAACGCCTAAAAGAGAACTGCACATGTAATAGGAGGCCAGTGATCATTTATTGAATAAAGCAATAATGGTGAATGTGTATAAATAACTTTCATATGTATTGGGGATGGAAGGGGGAAAAAAGACCAAACACTAAAATTTCAGTTGTGTTAGAGGTTGGTATTTAAGTTATTTTCATCTGTTTTCCAAACTCTCCATGCTGTTATTACATTAACTTTATAGTTCTTAATGAGAGAAAATGTTACAATAAACGTATGAATTTTTCTTCAAGGGCTCTCCTTTCATAGCTGTTTGTCTTAGGACACAGACTGTGCTGGGAAGAATTCACTACAACATCCCACTGGCTGGGCCCAAGCTCACACCATTGAGCTCACAACCAAAGGATTTACAATTTGACGTTAAATTTATATATGGGAATTCACATGATTTTGTTGTATTATTAAAACCTGGTACCTACATCAACGAACCAATCCAGCCCAGCCCAAACAATCCCCATCAAAACCTCTAGGCTCTTTCTGAGAAAGATTATATTTAAGAAATGGTAGGTTTTCTGCAGTGTTAATAAACATAGAGAGAAGTAGGGTCTGGGTGAAGGGACAAAAATGATGACATGTTGGCCTCACAGATAGATCATGGTGAGTGTTCCAGGCACCATGTCTATGAAAAAACATCCATGTCCTAATTCTTGAGTGGTGTGGGAAGTCCTATTGAGCATCCAAGGCATGGCACATTGGAAGACATGTGATAATCAAACACTGGGGGCCAGATCCATAGTAAGCATCCATCCACTTCTTCAACAGTCTACTACTCCATGTCCACTTATCCATTGGGAAAACAATGAAATGGTGCCATTGTACACACATGCCCTGTGCATAGGGTCCATGTGGATCCTGATGTGAGAAAGCAGGGGAAATTGATCAGCAAAGCACCTATGCAGAATCTCTATCCCATGGATAGAGCCAACAGAGGGGAAAATGGAACCATCTTGCTATGGTGGAATCTGGTGCTGGACGCCCACCTCAGTCCTCCTCCAGGGTCTGATTACAGAAAATAAAGAAACCAATAGCCAAGTGAGAACACAGCCATCAGTTTTATTAATACCCAAGTCCCTTCTTGGTCCTTTCCCTCCACAAAGGGAGACCATGTGGAAAGAATGGTTTGGACCTGAGCCTAGACTGAAGGTTTCCAATACCACTTTCTATACATTCAGGGTGTATACATTTTCCTGTGTAGCAGACCCAGAATTAAACCACAATTTAATGGAAAGAATCTGGAAAACAAAGCTCTCTCCTCCTCTAGTCCTTCTCACTAAGACCAGGCAGGTCTCAGACAGCAAGACCCCGGTACTAATGACCAGAGACCAAACCTGCTGGCAAATGTTGCCCAGCACATGCCACATTCTCATCAATTATATTGGCTACTCTACCTCCTTTGGGGAAGAGCAAGAAAGACAAGTAGAAGCTCCCCTTATACCCTTTTTAGAAAGGTTAGAAGCAGGGACAAAGCTTCCCTTTCTGTGCAAACATACAAGAAAACAAGGAGGAGCTCACACAATGGATTACACACTGTGCTTTTTTTAATGAGAGCTATCATCTAGCATCTTTTCATATGTTCACTTATTTAATCCTCCCAACAATCTTACAAGGTAACTAAGGTAAGATGAGGCACAGTGAGAATAAATGATACAGCTAGTAAGTGACAGTCAGGTTAAAATCCTGAAGGCATTGCATGACAGCATGTAATCTGAGCCTCTCTCCTGAGTTGATGCACACAGCCCTACACCAGCCCTTCACCCCTGATTGCCAGGTGAGGAAGTTGAGGTTTGCTTATGATTTCAAAGCAAGTTGGGTCTAAAATACAGGTTGCTTGAACACATAGCACATTCAATTGCTTCATGGCAAGAGGGCTATAAATATGTGGCTATAAGGCCTTGTATGTGATGAGCACGTAGAAACTCACCTGAGGAGACCCCATGAATACAGTCAAGTCAAAGCATCATGGCTTCTGAACTCCAGCTGACTAGAGGCACGGGAGACATGAGGAAGGCAGAGATCTATGTGTGGCCCCTGAGGATGGCTGAGACTGTCTGTGGTCATTATCCCTGGTTGCACATTAGAAACACCAGGAATAATTTTTTTCTTTTACAGTTAACTTTTAAAGTTCAGGTTCTAATGTAATTGGCCTGAAATGCAGTGCTGGCATAAAGGTTTTTTTTTTTTTAAGTTCCCCAGGTGATTCTAATATGTAGCAATTTTAGAGAAACCCTGGGCCAGAAACTGCACTCAAAACTGACAATTAGAATTAAGATTTTTCCCTCAACTATCCATCTAAGATACCTGGGGCTTGACTGGGAAATGGCACTTGCAATGGAAACAATCTGCTATTATTTATGGAGTTTAATTTCAGCTCTTGACACTAAAGCCATGTCTGTGAGGAGGGCTTAGGGAGGAGTGTGTGGGAGGCTGAAACTGAATGATGAGGCTGTAGGGATGGGACAAGAATCAGCAATGTGTTGCCCTTGTTTGGTAAACACACCCAGTGCTTAATGGTGCCTAATGGTGCCTGTAATTGATGTCTAAAGTTATTTAAAAGTAAATTTACTAGAAAATAATTAGCAATTTTATAGTTCACTACTTCTCCATTTTGTGAATACATTTTTTTCCAATGGTTTTATCAGGCACCACAACACAACAGGCTATGAAATCACTTGCCCAAAATGTAGGTAAACATGGGTCCTCTAAAGAAATAAATACATTTAAAAAATTGTTTGACTAGCCTTTTTCATCAATGGAAGGTAGGGCTATCTTTCCCTCCACTACCACCCCCTACCTCCCCTTCTCCCATTTGCAGCTATAATAAATTTTCCTTAATCAACATCAAGGGAAAGTAATAGGAAGGCAGCTTAGAGATGGCCTAGCTTTGACCTTGGGAGCTCTTAACCTTAGTAATGAGAGTAGAGAAGAAAATTTGTCTTCATTAGGACAGATACATTTACAGCTTAATGAGTTTGTAGAAATATTCATTATAACCCATCACTCAACTCTTCCTCTGTTTACCCAGCTAATCCAGAGTTACAAGGAAAAATGGAGTGATAGAAATAAATTTACCAAAGATCTTACTAGAGAATTTGATATATGTATCTTTGTCTTTTAAACCTTCTGTAGGTAATAACTAGTTTCTGCATCTGTGAAATGGGTGAGATCATCTTTCCCCTGCTCATTACTAAGAGCATTGGTCCATGGATCAGCAGCATCAGCACCCTTGGAAGCTTGTAAGAAACGCAACCTTTCAGGCTTCTCCTCAAAACTACAGAAGGGAATCTCTAGGGGTGTAAAACAGATATTTGTGTTTTCATAAGTTTTGGGGTACTAGTTATGTGCGTATGTGTTTGAGTTTAAGAACCAATGCCTTCTAGGGATGCTGCTGACAAAATAAGAGAATGTGCTTTGGAAAAAAAAAATGGAGCTTCCAGCAAGATGGTGGCATAGGCAGACACGGCTTGCCTCTTCCCACAAAATTCTAACTAAATTATAGAACAACCATCATTCAGAGCCATCAGAAATCAAGTTGAATGGAAGTCTGACAACTATGAAATTAAAGAAATTACATCCACTGAGATGGTTGGAAGGGTGCAGATGTGGAATATCCTGTTCTCCCACCCATATGTAGTGGATAAAAATTCAGTAGGATATCCCAGGAGTGAGAAGGCCCAAGCTCTACACTAGGGCCCCCAGTCCAGGACTCTGGTGCCAAGAATATCAGTCTGTATAACTTTTGGCTGCAAAAAACAGTGGGGAATAAGTTGGTGGAAGAAACTTCTGGAACTCCAATCATTTCCTCTTAAAGAACCCATACACAGACTCACCTACTCATACTCACTCACTCTGAGCTCCAGCACCAGGGTGAAAGCCTGAAGGACACCAGTGGAATACTGGAAAAGGCTAAAGTGTCTGACATCAGGGCAAACAGAGTCCATTGTCCCTTTTCTGAGCCTCCCCCCATACAGCCATGGAGCCAGCAGGCTGATGTCATATCTGACTCCATCAACCTGGCTACCACTGTTTAAACTGCCTTGGAGATCCCCAGAGACTCCATGCTACCCAATTATGGGTGTACACAAGCTATTTTTCCATATGAATGGTTGTCTTGGATCATGCTTCACAACTTCCTAAATCTTCTCAAACAAATAACAGCTGGCCTCAGTGAGCTCTGGGCTGGGCCCCAGCAGCAGCTAGATTAGTTTCACAGCTTATCTTCACCTGGGAATCTCTAAGCACAGCCCAAGTAGCAGCTTTCTCAGCTTGCTTTATAGCTCAGGAAGGGCAGTGCTGGGCAAACACTGGCGGGAGCTGACCTTGGCCTGCACCATCCAGGAAACCCCAGGGCCAGCACACCCAATGGACAGCTATAGACCACTTTAGAGCACTGCTATAGACCACTTCAGAGCACTGCCTCCGTGTTCCTGCACAGCTGTTCCTTCACTGAGGATGGAGGTTGGTGGTAAGTGATCACAGCCAGTCCTTATGGCTGACTGGCTTGGGTAAATCTCTCCCATTGACTGCCAACAGCATCCAAGGCTCAACTACAAGAAGTGGGTGTACTCACCCTACACAAAAAGTGCACCTCAAGTACCCAGCTTGGGTGATAGGGCAGGCTATGCCACTGGGCCCTACAGAACACCTACTATATTAGGCCATACCACCAAGACACAGAGTTAAAGCAGTTCTACCCAATACATAGAAAGAAACATAGGGAGGCTACCAAAATGATGACACAAAGAAACATGACCCAAATGAAAGAACAGGTCAAAACTCCAGAAAAAGAGCTAAATGAAATGGAGATAATCAATCTATCAGATGCAGAGTTCAAAACACTGGTTACAAGGATGCTCAAAGAACTTAGTGAGGACCTCAGTGCATAAAAAAGATCCATTCAGAAATGATGGATTCACTAATTGAAATGAATAATTTACAGGGAAACAACAATAGAGTGGATGAAGCTGAGAATCAAATCAATGGTTTAGAACATAAAAAAGGAAAAAAACATCCAATCAGAACAAGAAGAAGAAAAAGGAAACCAAAAAAATTAGGGTAGTACAAGCAGCCTCTAGGACAACTTCAAGAGGTCCAACATTTGCCTCAAGTGGGTGCCTGAAGGAAAAGAGAAAGAGCAATAAGTTGGAAATCTATTTGAAAAAATAATGAAAGAAAGCTTTGCTAATTTGGCCAAGTAAATAGACATGCAAGTCCAGGAAGCACAGACAGTCCCAATCAAGTTAGACCCAAAGAGGCCCACTCCAAGTACATCATAATTAAAATACCAAGGGTAAAAGATAAAGAGAGAATCTTACAAGCAGCAAGAGAAAAGGAGATGGTCACCTACAAAGGAGTTCCCTTAAGATTCTCAACTGATTTCTCAAAAGAAACTTTGCAGGGAAGAGGAGGCTGACAAGAAGTATTCAGTGTGAAGAAAAGCAAGGATCTAAAACCAAGATTACTCTATCCAGAAAATTTATCATTTAGAATGGAAGGGCAGATAACATGCTTCCCAGACAATGTAAAGCTAAAGGAATTCATCATCACTAAACCATTATTACATGAAATATTAAAGGATTTATTTCAGAAAAAGAAGATCAAAACTATGAACATTAAAATGACAACAAACTCATGACTATCAACAATTGAATCTAAAGACAAAAACAATAATAAACTAAGCAAGCAAGAAGAATAGGAACAGAATTATAGATATGGAGAGCATTTGGAGGGTTATCAGCTGGGAGGGGGAAGGGGAAGAATGGAGAAAATGGTGCAGGGATCAAGAAGCATAATGCACAGGAACAAAATAGATAGTGTGACATTAAGAATAGTATAGGAAAGGGAGGAGCCAAGAACTTACATGCACAAACCATGGACATGAACTAAAGGGGGTGGATTGCTGGAGGGAAGGGGGGATAAGGGAAAAAAATGGGACAATTGTAACTGCATAATCAAAATATAAAAATAAAAATAACTGGAAAAAGCTATCAAGATTCTGGGTATTATTTTTTCCCTTAGCATTGTTAAGTGTGATTGTCATAGGAATATTATGACATATGGGCCCAGAAAACTCATCCTGTACCTTTTAAAAACTCCTTATCTGTTTTGTTAAATCTTAAAACTTTTAGAGGCAGGCCACATAAATTAAGCTGAAATAAGACTCTAAGGACTTTGGAGTTTGGAGTGAGTAGTGACCTACACCAATTCTGTTTAAAAACAGTAAAATTGTGCAGGGCACATAAAAATATTTCTGCAAGCTGGATTTGGTTTGAGGATCAATATTATGTATCACACAAACATTTGGATTGCTCGACAAAACCATGTCCCTAATATTCCCTTTATTACTTCCCTTCAATTTTTGGAATTAAAAGAATTAATTGTTAAGAGCCTAGTGAAGTCAAGTAATTTTCCCCTGGGTGACATATTATTTGGGCCATTTCCCCACAGTCTAATAAAATCATCTCTAAGAAGATTCTGGAAGTCTTAAATATTAAACAACAAAGGTTACTGAGTAGTAAATGATTATATTTGGGAATAACAGAGGAACTGCAACTTGGGACAAGCAAACTATGAGGAACCATAGGTAAGTCCAGACAACAAAGGAGACAAGTGTTCTTTTGCAAAGAAAGGGAAAAAGTAGGAGGGATTGTTTCAACAAAAGTTCATTGGAGGAAAGAGTTGGAAATGGTGACATCTTCTCATTGACTGTAGCAAGCACAGCCTGCTGTTGCTGAGCAGAGAGGAAATCTTCCTTCTCCCTTGTGGACCATGCAAGCTGTGATGGTTGACAGTGTGTGAGAGTGCTTGCTTCATGGCTTCCCAGCTCCATTTCAAATTCAGTTTCCTTTATTCATTTTCACAATGTTATCATTTCTCTCTGGGTAAAGGACTATGTTCACTCTCTCTAATCACAAAGCACTTGGTAAACCACAAAAACTAGAGAGTGCTTTGCTGGAGTAATGTCTTTGAGGGTCTCTTTTCAAGGTCATTCTTAGCAACATTGGATGTCCATTAGGAGTAGCCTCTCTATTTCAATGGGATACAATGATATAATGGTTGTTTTAAAGAAGGAGGAACTCTGTAAATGGGAGGGGACTTACCCCAGCAAGAAGTAACTGGCAAGAAGTTCCATGTGGTCTTTAAGCATCAGTACTATTTTGCAGGAAAAGAAAGGGTTGGTGTGGGGGAGGTATCACAAGTATAAATTAGCCTTGTGGGAATAATGGCAAATCAGTGTGGCAGGAGCCCTGAGTATACAATAGTTGCCAGGGAGGAGGCTGGAGCAGTGGTTTGGAGACAGGTCATAAAAATCCTTATGGGCTAAGCCACAGGTGGCAAACACAAGGCATGTGGGCTGAATCCAGCCCTCCACCTACCTTTATCTGGCCCAGCACCTTGTTTCTACCCAGTGGCAGCGCTGAGCTCTCGCTCAACTGTTAAGAAGTAGTTACATTTATACAGCCCTAAAATTACATTCGTCCCTTTAAAGTCAACCATGAGGCTGATGTGGCCCCTGATGAAAATGAGTTTGACACCCCTGAGCTAAGCTAAGGAATTTGGAATCTATCATGTAGGCAACAGGAAATCACAGAAAACATTTTAGTGGTTTTCCTAGCATCTCCTTTTGGAATTATTCTCCCCCATTCAATAATTATGCTTCTCAAGTTGTGAGGAGAGAGGCTGGCTCTGCCCAGTCCCCAAGTGTGTCTTAAGCCAGGCTAGAAAAACACTTTAGAGCTTCAGCTACATGATTGGTTCCTGAGTAATCATATGACCCATTATTCATGGAGCTCTTAGGAAAACATGTTTTCTGTGCAATTAAGAGTGGTGTAGTCTCAGCTGCAAGCAACCACAATATTATCTTGTGAAGAGACCCAGAATGATAAGACTCTGGTCATGTGAAAAGAGGTCAGGGGAGACACATTATTGGGAGACAGACGAGGAAAAAGAGAAGGGACTGGAAAAGAGCTCCTGGATGCAGCCAGATCTTAAACTACTCACCTCTTGGAAATATAAGTTACATGAGCCAGTAAATTTCCTTTAGTTCTTCATTTTACTTGAATTGTGCTGTCTGTCATTTCCAGTTAAAGTGACATTAAGCAAGGGGTAAAGAAGTAGGTATCCAAGGCAAAAAGATGAAATGATGACATGTGGAGGAAGTTAGAATCCTGCCATTGCTGGTGATTTTAAAAATTTATAATAATAAAAATCATAGCAAGCCTATGGAGCTCTTTCTTTTGGCCAGTCCCTCTTGTAAGTTCCCTGCATGTATCATCTTGAATCAGTTCTCATAACTTTCCTGGGAAGTGGGCACTGTCACTTTCTCCATCTGATGCATAAAGGACGGCATGTCTAGAAGCAGAGAGAAAACCTCAACTTTCTCCATTCGGCTAACTTCTTTGATCAAGAGAACAAGAGGAGGAGGAGGTCTGGTCAGGGATAGAGAACTTGAAAAAAGTCGAAATATTTGAAACAAATATAAGAAGCCTGGGAAAAGAGCTCCCAGGGAAAAATGAAAGAAATAAAGAGCAGAACTGAGAGCATAGCTGAAGTTAGAAACCAGAGATTTATAGAGATCCCAATCTGCACTCTGCCCAGAGCACCAGAGCAGAATGAATGGATGATGGGATCCGTCCTGGCTGTGGGGCTGGTCTGCAGTCTGTGATTTAGACTCGGTCCTCAGATGCGCTGCCGAGGGCATAAACAGCTCCCATTTTATGTTTTGTCATTTCTTCGCTCTCAGCAGCACAGCAGGGTAATGAAAGCTCTTATTTCCGAAGTACTTTGCACAAGCATTCCAAGAAGAAGATCCTCTCCCCTGGGACCCTTTGCAGGCACTTCTACTGGAATCAAAACCAAGAAATCTTTTCTTCTCTAAATGATGGGAAAGAGGCTATCTAATGATCCTTCAGAAAGTCTTGCTTTTGATCGCCAAAGCCATGTGGAATCTGCAGCTGTCACCTGGAATGCTATCCGTCTTTCCTCTTGGGATAGAGGGAACCAAAGTGGTTGCTTAATAAGGCCTTCCCCATGAATTATCAGAAAGAACACACATTTTTTTTCTTTATGTCATTTATTGTAGATTTTTGGTTTCCCCAAGGCTGTTCTCATAATCTTAGAAATAAACTGGTAGCAAAAACTTGAGTCCCTAAAGACACGTAGGGGAAATATCGTTTGTTAAAAAGATACTGTTGTCACCAAGCTACAAATAAAGATGTGACAGAGGGGATTGGGCTTTTTGAATTTTTTTTAGGAGAAAAGACTATATCCTTCCAATGGGTGCAGAGCTGTGTGAAGGTTGCTATGTCCCCCACACACAGTCCCATCTCTGTTCTGTGGGCCCATGTGGAGGCAAGCAGGACACAGAATTACAGACTCCCAACCTTTCAAGGACCACGATTAGTCATTCTCCCAACCTGCTTCCAGCCTCATCCTGCCATTCCAGCTCATTTCAGTCCTCCCCCGACCCCTGCCCCAGGATGTTTTGTGTTTCTTCCAGGTAGGGAAAGGTTTAAAAAAAAACAGCAAAGTTAGAAATTTTCAAAAATTATCAACTCTTAATATCAACCCTTTTCTCAAGTTGAGACTTACAGGAAGGAGATATACACCATCTTCTATAGCCCAACACCCCTTTAATAATCAAATTCTAGAACTGAGCATCCTATCCAGTATTGCTTATGGGTTGAATTGCTCTTGTACCTTTCCAGACAGATGAGTATCATTCTCTTATGTGTCATGAGAACCAGTGATGGGACCTCTTTTTCAAAACCCATCCTTAACACAGAGCTCAGCTATGACACATAAACACTTAGCAAATAAGGAGTGAATGGAATAAATAAGGAATTCACAGCTTTCTTGGTTCGCTATAACAAGAATTACTGCCAAAAATGTCCTTGCATCTAATTTAGTTGATTCTGTACAGACATGATTCCCAATGGTCTTCTTGGAACATCAGTTTGCTGCCTCCCCTAGTTCACCAAGAGAATGTATGGTGAGCAAAGCACAGTGGTAAGTTATGTGAACTAGTCAAACACACTGGTAGAGGTCCACCCAAAGATGTGTTCTTTGCAGAACTCAGGAAGCCTCTCAGCCCAGCATGTTTAGTATCTCCCAAGGTAAGGCCTCTGTCTGCACTCAGGTGTAGCAAGCCCAGGCACATTCAGAATTAAGCACAAACTCAACCCTTGCTTCTTGAAAAATCTCCCTGTTAGCATTTGTAGAAGCATCTCATTTCTGAGACCAATCTTTTAGACAAAGATATTTTTAAATACTTTTGGTTTATCTCCTTAATCTCTGATGTGAGGGCAGTGGAAAGCACACTGGGCTAGAAGTCAGTAGATCCAGGTTGGAAGCCTGTCTGTTCTGTATTACCTAGAGCAAGACAGGATGCTTCCCACTTTTATATCAAAAAATGAAGATACAAGACATGAACCCTGAGGGTCCTTCACACCAAGTTTCTCAGCCCCACTCTGTTGGCCTGCATTGGATTCCTGCATTAAATTTTTCTAGTTCTCAGAGACCCCTGAACGTTCTCCATGACTTTCCATTGCATTTATTTATTCAATGATTTATTTATTTACTTATTGATTTATTAACAGCCCCTCCTGGAGAAATACTACAGGATCCAGGTTCCCGAGGCACATGGGATAGGTAATTGGGCATCTCTGTAAGGGGAAGCTTCTCTCAGTAGATTCAGTGAGATATGGGTGCTGAAAGGTAACAGCAAAGAACAAGACATTAATTAGGGAAAGAAGCTGTCCAGAAAACCTGTGAGGAAGTATTTCTAGGGGCCAGGTGGCTAAGGAAAGAGGTGTGTACTGCTCTGGGTCTCAGTGTTAATGTAGATCTTTATCTCAGACCAAGGTCCAGGAAATGGGTTTGTCATGCCCGAGACTAGCCAGTGAGAAGTCAACCCCAATGAGCTCTACATCTCACACTCAGTCCTACTGGTGCCTGGTGACCCACAATTAGCACAGCAACAGGGTTCTCTGGGCCTGCTTGGAACCATAAGCAGCTGTGAGAGGGCTCTTTCTGACCCCCAAACAAATCAACCATTCTAGCTCTAGCATACTCATTGCCTCAGAATGAGATTGAGGTAGGTCATTATTCTACTTCAGAATCACCCTTTTTCAAGTGGTCCACAAAGATTAGATGGAACTCAAACCAACCTTTCCTGAGCTTAGAGAAAAGATTATGAAAATACCCTTTAAAATCGTGTTTACTGTGGTTATTCAGGGCAGGTTGTACTGGCATGTCTCTCTCCTGTTATCCCCAGTGCAGCAACCTGTGTTGTGGTTTTACTTCAGTCATTGAATTGCTTTGGAACTTTGCAAATAACCCTTACATTCCCATACCATCAATGTCTTCACCTGCCAACACAGGGGTAAGACTTATGAATCATGCCTAGAGGACAAATCTATATCATCTTGTAACCTCATTTAAGATGTGTCAGTGTGTAAGTATATTTCCATTTTAACTATTATTGATTTTAGCACATTTTCAGAGATGTTGGATGTCTATTGGTCTCTTTTTCTCCTTGATGTACGAGCCAACAAGTACCTGAAAGCTAAGGGAAGAGGGTCATCCTGTGACTTGGCCCTTGAAAATTATAAGGAAACTATAGGTAGTGGGGGGGGGTGGTCTTTGGAAGGACTTATGTACCCTATTAGTGGCCTGGCTATGGTTACTTAAAGAAAAGAGACAACAGTTTCCCTTTAGGGAGAAAATTATCCTTGAGAGTAATATTCCTCATATGCACTTCTCTCTTTTTTCTTCTAAATATCTACCTAATAGCCTTCTTAATTACCCAGTTTGTATTTTTATATCTTTTATTTTGATAGTATTTACCTGTTTGTGCTTTAGTCTAACTCTGGAGCATAAGAATCATCTTATGATGTGGGATGAGGCAAAATGCCCCCCCTGCCCTCCAGTTCATGTTTCCATAGCACTTTGTGCATCTGTCTCATAAGAGTGTATTCATTTACTAGATGTATTTCTCTTATATCTTGCCCAGTAGGCTGGGAGCCCTGTCAGGGCAAATCAGCTTTGCTCACTTCCTTATCTCTTGCTCCTTGATCACTCTACACATATTTGTGGAATAAAAGCCTCAATGAAAGATTATTAACTCTAGAGCAGTGGTATATACCTGGGTCCAGGGACACTAGAGATTCCTGACCATCTTCCATCTGTGGATACACACTCCATACATTTTCGTGGCCTGCCTTTCTTGCCTCAATGACAGATGAGGTACTCATTACCTCATTATATATTTTCACAATTTAAAAGAGTAGATTTCATGTATCTCTTATACCTGGAAATGACACATGCTCACACCCTTGAGAAGTGACAAATCATATGAACTCATCTTTCCCTATCCCAATGTATTAAAGAATCTGAGGAGAACCCCCAACCCCACTTTATTCTCAGAACCACCTGAGACTTGCTCCCAAGCACCTGCCCTAGTTCTCAACCTTCTGTGTCACCCACATCAACATTTAAGTCAAAGTTCCAGGCACAGAATTCAAAGCCCAGGAGCTTGAAAACATCACCCTCATTTCTATCTCAAGAGGATCTGTTTGGCCCCATGTGAATAAGTCATGGTGCCTTCTCGTATCTGAGAGGATCTTGAGTGTGGAACCAGGAAAAGGCCAGAGTGAGGAGACCATGTCTGTCTGTGTGTCTGTGTGTGTGTGGGGAGGGGTGGTCCTGAAAAGTTTTTGTATTTGAATGCCAGAAATCCAGCCAGTTCTGTGCTATTTATAGAAGGCTTTTTTTCTGACCTTAGCTTTGGGGAAAATCATTTTCTCTGAGCATTCTCATAATTGTCCAGTCCAAGTAAACCTATACCCTTGAAATACTACAGAGGCATGTTGTTCTGGAAGGTGTATGAAGATACTCCTCCCTTCTCCTCCTCCTCTTCCTCCTTCATCTTCATATCAGCATCACCAACATCATCATTCTCCACTGTGTCAATGAAGTGCCTCACTTTAAAAAAATATCTTCTTTTCATTTTGGTCATCACAGAAACTATGGTGATAGGCCAGTAGAAATTGAATACACCCATATTAGAGATATGAAAACTGAGGTTCAGATGGGTAATACCACTTGCCCAAGACATCGATAAAGGCCAGGATAAAACCAGTTACCTTTCTTCTGACTGTCATGAGGCAGACACCTTCTTTGGGGAATAAGGAGGCTGAGGGTGGGCAAATGGGAAGGAGCAGAAACATCATGAAACTGGAATAACCAAGGAGTTGAGGTTTTAAAGAAGTGAGGTTCAGATTAGGAGTCCTAGTATCATGGAATGGAGCAATCCACACTCTCCTCAACTTAAAATTCAGGTGAGAGGCTCCCAAAAGTTGCAAAGAGTTCCTGGGAATGGCCACATCTTTACTGCTCTCTTCAAAAGATAAATGGGGCTGCTGAATGTTTTTGCTATTATTGTTGCTATGTTTAAAGCTGGTAGGTATAAAGGTCAAGGTCAAGGCTTTCATACCTTTTAGGCACAGAAAGACTCTTGCAAAGGAGAAAAATGCAGAAGCGATGCCAGCAGTACTACCCAGAAGGATGGATTCTCCTTTTCTGGTCTCTGAACCTCACACAGCAGCCTTTCCACAGCTGTGAATCATCCACTTGAGGGAAGGGAGGGGAACAGAAAATTAAATGTAATTTATGCTTTGCTAGTTGAAATCAAATACAAAATTCATTCTCCTGTGAGTTGCAATGCTCACATTCAAATAGGGTGGAAATATTATTAACCTGACTCCATTTCATCAGATTAACTTAGCTTTTCTGGATAGGAAATAATTCTTTTGTCAAGTTTCCCCACTGACAAAGCAGACATGACTTAGTGGCTCACTCCCAGAGTCATGGGGAGCAAGGGGGAGTAGACAATGCAGAAAACAGAACTTAAACATGTCAAGTTTGAATTTCTTTTCAGAACCATGAGCTTTCAACCATGTCATCAAACAGACTGTTATGATAAAAATCCTTCAGATCTCAAGGCTTAGGCTTCTGCCCTATTTCTCCAGAAAATATTAGCCTACTATTATATGCAAGAGGGTGTAAATGTGCTAAGGGTGTGTTCACCACTTTTCTTTTCCAGGTGAGAATGGCTTTTAACCATCAGCTAACCATCTTAAAAATGGATTAGCTTGCCATTTATGTGAGGACACATATGGACTAGGTTTCTCTTTAAGCAGCACATAAAGTCTTGATGTGAGTTCATGAGGACATACAGACTGCCAGGGAGATGGGACATGAAGAGTAGCTGTTACTGAGGGGCTGAGTCAATGTATGTCCACTCAGGATAGAAGAGATGAGGGGAGGTTAGAGAAATGGTCATTCTTAGTGGACGGAAAGTCATCAGTAAAGCTTTTCTACAGACCAGTTGCTCCTTTAACCTTCTAAGTTATAAAATCACTCCTTAGCTAGTCCCCATTGGACTCCCCACCAAAAGAGACTGAGTTCCCCCAGGGAAACCATAAAACCCTGGGGACCACTTCTTTTGGAAATAGTACCACAAAAGCACATGAGGTGGGTGAGAAGGAAGGAGGATGGGAGGGCAAAGAAATACACAGGTAAGATTTTCCTCTTACTGTTCTCAACCCCAGCTTCCATACAAATATTTTTGAAAGGACAGATGCCTGGGCCAGACCTGGACATTCTGACTCCTCTAGAAGTCTGGAATGGGGCTTAGGAGGCTATAGCTTGAACATAGCTGACTCTGATGAGTAACTGGACTCACTCATTGCTCATCATATTTAAAAAAGGCCCCAAATCAGTAGTCCACCATACATTCTTCTGAAAAAGCATGCGGTTATGTATTTTCTTTCTTGAAATAAGTGTTTATGTGTATTTTTATCTACATACTCTTTTATTTTGGTAGTGAAGGTATAAACATGTTGCCTTCAGCTCAATAACCACTTTCTTATCTGGAAAAAAATATTTGTTGTTTTTTGTGAATCTGGCACATCAATTCATTCCTCACCAGGACCAGTTAAGATTGGGAAAAAGACACCCCTTGCAGGAACCACTTCCTTTGTATTATTTCAAGGGTTCTCCAGCTCTGCAGACAAGACCCCTGGAAGACTGTCCATGCTTAGTCCTTCTGGCCATCGCAGAAAAGGGACACTCCCAGAATCTGAGACTAGGGGTGGGGTTGGAGGTGAACCACAGAAACACGGCATCAAAACACATTGATCAGGTTGCATTAAGCTTTATAACAACACAGTTTTCATTTAGCAGGAGAATGACAGTTTAATAACAGCTGAACAGCATTAACTCCCCCACTTATACATATTACCAATTTTTCCAGAACGGTTCCTGGTTTGGGAGATCTGTCAATAAGGGCTTTATGTCAAATGCTGCATTGTGATAAAATCAAACTAATGGGAAGGGACACTTCAGTCAGCAGCCCTTGAAGGGGTATCCCAGAGAGCCCTTGCTTTCCCCCACTCCCAAAAACTGGATGTGACAAGCGGAATCAGCCCTCTTGTCATTCCCCAATATGTGCTGTCTTTGAATAGAGCAAATGAAGCATGAGATGACCATGGTGGGACACAGTGCAGCAAATAGACAATGGTGACTGGTCCCCTGTTTATTGTGTGGCCAAGGGTTATTCATAACATAAGACATGCCAACTTTCTGGTCCTTGCCCCTCCAGGAACTGTAAGGGACAGGGCCTATCCCAAAAGCATGTCTCAGAACCACGGTCCTTGCAGGGAGGACCTGCAGGTGTGGAGACCTCCCCCATAAGAGGACTGGCTTTCTTTTTTCACTCCCAGAGATGGCATTCATCTTTACCATGCTTGGGGCTCTTAACTGCTGCTGCATGCCTCTGACAGCAGCATGGGCCTGAATCTAACACAGGGGCGTAAGCTAAGCTTCTCTGGCACCCAGATACTTGTGAAGAGAGAGATAAAACCCTCCCTGCAGGGCTCTTAGAAGGGTTCACAGGGGTATCAGCTTTTTTTTTTTTTTTGGTGAGGAATGTGCATGCCTCTCCCTTAATAAGGTGTGGAGGGAGGAAGTCACAGGGTTGTGGGATGAGACCTTTAAGGAAGGCTAGAGACACCTCAGAGTGAGGACCCTGCCCCTAGGAGTCCTGGAGCATTCAGTCAGCATTCTGGAGAGATGCCACAGCTGAGATTTATACAGCAGGGGCCTGGACCAGACACAGTGCTAGAGCTTGGGCTTCCCAAAACAAGGTGAAAGCCCCCCAAAGTAGGCCTTCCTCTTTTTCCCTTAAACAAACATTCATGGCACTATCTTCAACCTTGACAGCTAATCGATCCTGTCTTAGACTCTATTAACTAGTAGAAGACAAGAATTAGCAGTATATTCTGGTGGCCATCTAGTCAACCAGATGCCTCTGCCCAAGTAGGCCTGGCTACTCCATAGGGAAGCAATCCTGACCAGACAAAGGAGTCATCTAGGTGGAACCCCAGCAAGGCTTAGGCTTCAGACCCTGGGGGATTCAGGACTCTGGTAAGGGTTCTCCTTAACTATTCCCTAACCTTCCCTCACATCTCTAGCCTTATTTGTCACCCTCTTCCTGTTCCCACTGGAAATCTTGGCCAGTCATTTGGTAAAACATAATGTTGAAGGGCTTGTAGAATTTCCGCAGTCTGTGGATCACATCCGGGTCGATGCGGGGATGAGTCCGACCTTTGCTCTTGCCTAGGCATCTCGGGGCACTGCTGTCTTCTGGTTTCTTGAGGCAAGGGAACCCCTTGGTTTTATTGAAATAGAAATGTTTCTCAGTCACAACACGCGTGAGGCCTAGAAAATCCTGTACTTTGGCCATTTCCCCAGCGGGGTCCACTATGAGTCGCTCCCCACTGACAAAGAGGATCTGGGATAGGGGGAAGTACTGGAGCCAGTTCTCCAGGTGCAGAGCATAGATCCCTATGCGGATGGCGCTCCAGGAGGCATCGATCAGCCCCAGGGTCCGGTTTTTGAAGGCGAGCACCTCAAAGGTAGGAATCTCGGGCTTCTTCGACAATGTCTGGGTGTAGTCGGAGATGGCCCTGGTCACTGGGTTTCTCACCACCACAATCAGTTTGATATCCTTGGCCATGGAGTGGATGCGCTTAGGTGCCTCATTTGTCACAAAGTAACTTGGTGTCTTCTCCATGGTTATCTGCCCATCCACAGTCTTAGGCATCACATTTCTGGAAGAGAGAGAAAAAGGAAAACAGTGGTTATTCCTGTCCAGAAATATTTTAACTTTTTGCACAAAATGCCTGATGTAAATATTCTCGTGGGGAGCTACCAAATTCATTGATAAACACTTGGAAGTTTTTTCTAACTATGTGTCCCACTAGAGTTCTGAGTAAAGCATTATTAGAAAAGGCAGCATAAGGCCTAGGGGTTCATGGTTGGAAGCCTTATATACCTGGGTTTAAACTGTTGCTCTACCTGTTACCAGTTATGTTTAAGCTAAATATACATTTAATTTCTCTATATATTAGTTTTATAATCTCAGAAATAGAGATAATAATAGTGCCTACTTCAACCTGCAATATGAGTATTAAGGGAGATGATGCTTGTAGAGCATTTAGCATAGAATCTGTCATGTATAGGAGCTTAATAAATCAAAGTTATTATTTTGTTGTAGCAGCTTTCAGAAAATGTTGGAGCTCAACAAAAACCTCAAAGATTATCTAGTCTAGGGGTTGGCAAACTACTACCTGCCTTCTGTTTTTATAATGCCTGCAGTTAAGAATGATTTTAAATCTTTAAATGGTTGGAAAAAACAGAATAATAATAATAGCATTTTGCAATGCATGAATATTATATGAAATTGGAATTTCAATGCTCATAAATAAACTTTCATTGGGACACAGATATGCTCATTCCTTTACGTGTTGCCTAGGGATGCTTTAGTACACAGCAGTGTTGAGCAGTTGTAACAAGACCACATTACACAAAGCCAAACATACTTACTTCCAGACCCTTTAGCAAAGAGTCTGTTGTCCCCTGACTTAGTCTGAGGGCCATGTTGTGCAAATGAGGAAACTGAAGCTCAGAGACAGAGGATGAGGTAGACTTTGTGACCACAGCAAGCTGAATCACATCCCTGAAACTTCTTACTCTCGTTTGTAAAAGCCTAAAACATACCTCAAGTTCAGCTGAGAATAAAAAGGCATATAGCATAGCAGCATCTACACAGAGTTGGTTCTACAAATGGGATTCCTTCCTTCTTTGTTCTAGGGTTTCCCAATGAGCCAGTTATTGACCCTACCCCATGGCCCATTATCTCTTTCCCAGGTTGCTTCTTCACATTCACCTCTCCACCTATGTTCCCCCTCAGAGTGGCCTCATTTCATTTGGGAGCTTCAAGATATTAAAGGACTTGGATGCTATTTGTCCCATAATCCCAAAGTGGCAGGCCTATCAGTGAGAAAGTGAGGCTCAAGATCCTATTATACAGTCAATTTGTAGTAGGCATATGTAGACCAAAGTTAATTGACAATAAACCTGTTCAATACCTGTCAGTACAGCAGGCCATCTGCCACCACGTGCTCCATTAAGTCTATTCACTTCCAAGCCTTGCACCAAAGTGGTACATTCAGGATTACACAAGACCTCTTTGTTATAATGACATGCTTTTAAATGTCTTGGCTAATAAAGCTTAATACAAGCAAAGATCCCTTAGCTTCTTCTACCATAATTAAATTTATTTACTATCGCGTGTGTAGAGAAAGAATTACTTTTCTTTTATCTCTAATTTACATGCTCTGTCAATAATTAATTGCTACTGGGTTTTGAGCTTTCTCAGAAAGCACTGTTATTAGGCGAGAGGAATTTGCCTGGTAGAGAAATTCACAGTTAGGTGTTGTTAGAGCATAATGGTTGGGCAGCATGGAGTTTTCAGATCAAAGCAATAGCTTTGGACATAATCATGTTCGTGTTGGACTAACGTATTCTTCAAAGTATTTTGAATGTCTTCATGTTTATGTGTCTGTGTGTCTTGTGCTAGATTTAACTGTCTCATTTGAAGGGACAGGGCTATGAAACACAGCCTTGGGGAGTCACATGTACATGTTTTAAGAATTCTGACTACCCTCATCACCTCGATTAAGTTACTTAACCTACTTTGAGCCTCAACTTTCTCATCTAAAAATCAGGGTTAATCAGAGTCCCTCCCTCATAGAATTGTAATGAAGATTAAATGTGATAGTGCAGGCAAAACACTTAGAACAGTGCCCAGTAAGGCCAGAATTTTAAAAACTTAAACCAGGGGCATAAGGTCATTAGACAGAACTTCTTAGAGAACAACAGGGAAAAACAATATTTACATTTGACCAAATAGAAAAATTGAACAGCATAGGAACTAAGAAACTGATCTAGAAAAAAAGAATATTTTGATTCAAGCCACTATCATCAACCATACTTCCTGATCTGGAGGCTGATGACCAATGAGGGAGCTACTGCTAGTTCAGCCAGAGTTTAAGGAACATGACTTTCTATTTTTATTTCAGTTGGGGAGATATATTCTCTTATCAAGAAACTCATGTCCTGTTGTGAAAACATTAAGTAAAGAGTAAATACCTACAGGTAGATATCTTTACATGGGCCCTTCTAGAGTTTTGTCCTTCATATGTATTTTTGCTGACTTTGTTGCATGTTTCTTTCACAGAAGAATCACTGGTAGGTTTCTCTTCTCCTTGGTCCTCTGCCATTCACTTCTAGACCTCAGTACTTGTGCTTACATTAAGTTCCATTAAAATTCACCTCCTTCATTTTGTCTAAGTGCCATAGTCTGCCCAGATCTTGAGTTTTTTAACTTAAGTATCAGGGATGAAATGGTATCCAGCCTATAAGCCAGTGTATAGAGGAGAGGACATGTGTGCCTAGCTCAGTGCTCAGTGCAGAAGAGTATGAGAGGAGGTGCTGGAGAAGGTAAAGGGGCACAGAAGACCCTAAATGGCTTTGGTCATCATGTTATGAATGAATAAACCATGTAATTTAGGAGAGCTCCTGCATTTGGGACAAACATGATAAGGCTGTTTCATTGAGCCAAGATACTATTGTTGTGGCATGAGTTAACCAGGAGTTTTGAACAGTAAGAAGATACCCAGCTTGAAATTTATGAAGTAGCAGTTTTCCCTTCCCAGAGTGATCTGATAAATGGAGAGCTCTTTTTATTTTTATCTTCACCTGAGGACACTTTTTTTTCATTGCTTTTAGAGAGAGAGGAAGGTAGAGAGCAAGGGAGAGAGAGAAACATTGGCATGAGAGAGAAACATAGATTGGTTGCCTTCTGTATGAACCCAGACCAGGGATCAAACCTGCAACCTAGGTATGTGCCCTGACTGGGAATTGAACCTTCAACCTTTTGGTGTATGGGATGATGCTCCAACCAACTGATCACACTGGCTAGGGTGGAAAGCTCTTTATAGCATCACATAAATAACTATTTTAATCAGCAAAGCAGGTATCATTACTATTCCAGTTCTACACAGAAGGAAACAATCTCAGGACCTAAAGGTGGTTTTCCAGGTCTCCCTGAGTGAGCATGTCTTTGGTTTCCAAACCTCTGGCCAACTCAGTACCAGTGTCAGTGCCTAACACCAGTTTCTGGCAACCAACAGGTGCTCAATAAATATCTGTTGAATGAATTCTCACCTGGGCCCTTGATCCATTAACTATTTTCATACCTCTTCTAGTCTCCCTCTTCCTGGAAAATTAGAGGAGGCAGCTCTCCTCCTGTACAAGACCAACTTCTCCCCAACTGGGCTTTGGATCTTATTTCTAGCTACCTTCTCAATAATGTCTCACCTCAATTCTCCTTCTTTCTCATGGTTTTAAGTAAGTCCTTCTTGATTAGATCTGATGTTTCAACATGCCCGTGTTTTCATATTTCAATGTGCCTCGGAAACAGAAAGACCAGTCACAATGAAAGGTCATGAGCAAGGTAAGGATGTTAGAAAGTAAGTGCCCATCAGTAAATGAATGGATCAAAAGCTATGGTACATTTACACAATGGAATTCTATGCAGCGGAAAGAAAGAAGGAGCTCCTACCCTTTGTGACAGCATGGATGGAACTGGAGAGCATTATGCTAAGTGAAATAAGCCAGGTGGTGAAAGACAAATACTGTATGATTTAATCTATAAGTGGAACCTAATCAACAAAACAAACAAGCAAGTAAAATGTAACCAGAGACATTGAAATTAAGAACAAACTGATAATAACCAGAGGGGAGGTGGGAGGGGATAATGGGGTAAAAAGGGGGAAGGGTTTTCAGGAACATGTATAAGAGACACATGGACAAAGCCAAAGGAGGGTAGGATCAAGGGTGGGAAGTGGGGATGGCTGGGGTGAGGTGGGGGAGTGTTGGGGGAAAATTGAGACGATTGCACTTGAACAACAAAAAAAATGTGGAAAAAATGATCAGGGCATGAATAGGAAACTGATCATGGACAGCTTTCAAGGCCATGGGAAAGATGCTGGATTTTATTCTCTGGGTGATGAGAAGCCACTGAGGAATACTGAACAGGAGAATATAATATGATTTACATTTTAAGAGATTTTTTTTTCTGGCTACTTTGCTGAGAATAGACAAGAGCATGGCAAGAACAGACAAAGGCAACCTGTTAGGAGGCCATTTCAGCACAGCAAGTTGGAGATAGTGGTGGCACAGACATCAGTGAAGAGCACAATGTGGTAAGAAGTGGTTAGAATTGGATGCATTTAAAAGTAGGAATAACAGTCCTTTATGATGGATGTGATATATGTGCAAGAGAGAGAGAGGCACCACAGTGACTCCAAGATAGTTGGCCTGAGTTAACTGTTCAATAGAAGTGTTGTCTGTGGATTGGAGAACACTGGGAAAGAAGCAGGTTTCAGGGGAAGGTACCAAGTCTGACTTTGAACTGTATTACGAGGTATCTGCTACATACTCAAGTAGAGGTGTTGAGTAATTACATTGATACAGGGGCCCAAAGTGCCACACTGGAGGCAGACATTCACATTAGGTGCTCACAGTCTGTCATCCAGTAGAAGATGGGACCTGACCTTGACCTATTCTTAGAGTTCTCTTGAATAGAAAAGTTATTAAGGTGCTGGGTGTGCTATTTTTTAAAAATTCCATTAACAAATATTTTACTAACTCCTTTCCATTCCTAAAGTCCTTGATAACTATTTATTATGGAGCTTAGAGCAATGTCATGATATGATTCATCCCTATGCCCATGATGGCTGGTCTTAGTCCCTGAAAGCCACAGTCAATGCTTCATTCATCTTTGTATCACCAGTGCCTAACATAGTACCTTCCACGTAGGAGCTACCCCCTCACTACCTATGGTTGTTCAATGAATGAATGAATGACATACCTATGAAAACATGATCCCTGGAGTCAGGAGAACTGGGGAAGTTTGTTGAGCATGACTCCTCTGAGTAGGTTTTCCACATGTGGGCATGTAGGGTTTCTGAGTTCCACACCATCCCTTTCTGAGAGACCATGCACTTCAATGTGGAGCATATGGTGAGAAAACGCTGCATCTGGGCTTGGAACAGCTTGTTAACAGTATCTGGGGTGCTCAGAGCAGCCGTGACATCAGTATCAACACACAGTCCTGAAGCAAAAACCACTCCGTGATATCACACAGCTACTCTCACAACCACAAATGTTTATGAGATGCTTTCCAAGTAACTAGTAGCCCCCCCTACCCCACTCCCCTGGTGGTGGCGCTTTGTTGAGTCCCAGCTCCCTTTGAATGTAGGTCAGCATCTGAGGGTCTCATAGGAATCAATGATAACAATAGTGTCATGCAGTAGTTGCCATACATCATCGTTTACTCACAGAGCACTCACTCTATGCTATGTTCTATGGTTGAAATTTCACATCCTGACAGCAGACCAAGGTCTCTAAGCATTTTCAGACATTGGACTCTACAGCCTAGTGGTTAGGGGCATAGCCTCTAGACTTACTCAATTTGGATCTGCTTATTTGTCATGTGACCTTGGGTAAATTCCTTAACCCAAATAATATGTCGTCTCAGTTTCATTATCTGGAAAAAAGGTACTATCCTATAAGACCCACTTCACAGGGATTTTATGAAGGTTTAAGTAAATTAATATTGAAAAGAATGCCTCACACACTATAGATTCTCCATACATTAGTTGTTAATTTTTGAAATAACTCTCTTAAGATGGTATTACTACTGTGTCCACTTTGGAGATCAGGAAACTGAGGCATTGCGAAGTTGGCCAAAGTCACACGAAATGGAATTTAAATTTAGTCCCAGGACTGTGTTGCACCATAGCCCAAGCTCTTAGTTATTGTTTGACAATGCTTAACTGAACTGTGGAGGCTCAGCAAGGTTATACGACTGGCCCAAGGTCACTCTGTGGTAGGTGGCAAAGCTGCATCTAAAAATGTGACTCATTATGTGTGTTGCTGACTTACCACCAGGAGTTTAGAGAAACCCATGCTGGAATCCCCAGAAATTCCTGCCAGATCCAGCTGCATCATTCAATTTGTTATATCTCTCTCCAGGGCCCCCTCAATTGAAGCAAATGAACACTATCATGAATGCCCAGGGAGAGAGCAATCACCTGTGTTAGATGTAAAGTGCCCATTCTCTGCAGAAGGGTCAGTGGCACAGCCGCCTTCAGATTGCCTGCATTAGAGGTATGTAGACACTTTACATTTTCCTTAATGTTCTACAAGAGAATAAATGGTGCATAAATTAGCAATATCTTCTGGGCTTTCCTGCTGTACTGTAACCCAAGAGAATGGTGGTTGGAGCAAGGGCATGGGACCTAAGGATCCCATCTCTGAACCATACTCACTTTGAACAACTCATTTCCATCACCCATAGAATGAGGACAACATTTATGCACTGCCAAGAAAAGATATCAGGTGTCCTCACACACAGCAAGTACTGGCAACTGTCCCCTCTTGTTACTGCTGCTTGTGTCATGTAGCCCATAGTGGGTGCAAACAAACCTATATGTTGAGCACACAAAGGAGATAACTTAGCTAAAATTTTGAATCTAAAGGACTGTTCCTAGTTGTCTAATACATGAATCCCTCTGTAACGGATGAATCTGATTCACAGAAACTCATCTCTCATACAACTGACCCTTAGTGCACCATGCATCTTGTGTTTGGCATACATTCCAGCGAATTACTAGAAATCTTCTTGTCACTCCAAGGTGCCCAAGCATTTGGGAAGCCTTGTTGCTGGGCAGATCTTGACCACTTCATGGGGTCTGTGACTCCAACTGTGCAAGTCATAGGCATTGCTTTTATTTATCACTGTTGTCCGACTTTTCCCAGTGCAATCATCCACCTTTAGCATCAATAGGCCATCATACAACAGAAGTTCACTTGTTCATATGGTTTGATTTAGAAAACACATATGGACAGAAAACAACTACAAATTCTACAATCCTTTAAAATGAATGTGCAATTGAGTCATCAGCACTGAAGCTATGTTTTTGAAAGATTGCCATGTGTGTATGTGTGTATTTATATGTGTTTTTATTTATTTAGCTTGTACAGTGTCTGGTATCTATAGGGATGTGGCAGTCTCTCGAAGTAAAGCTCAAGCCCTCAGACTGGGAAGCAGGGTTCTAAAATCTAAGCCATTACCTACCCTCAAACTGAGCTACAATCTGTGTCCTTTCACCCCCAACTTGTTGACCCTATCCTCTTTTTTTATTGGGCATTGGACTCCAGAGTTTCTAAGACAAGACAGTTACTGATTTAAAATGAATGAAATTATGAAACACTGTGAACCTGCCCCTGATCAGATTCCACCTGGAGCTTTCCTTTCTGATACTTTATTCATATTCATCCAAAGACTGATCCCCTATACACCCTCACACAACAACTTCTATTAGTGGTTTTATTGTATTTACTTTCCTTGGGACCAGCATTTCAAAGGGTAGGTGCCACAATTAAGTGATGTTTACAGAGGTGTCAGCATGTCTGCACAGGCATCTTGTGCTCATGGCTTAAAACACAGTGATGGGAGGGCTCCTTTTGGGAAGGCTGCACTCCAGGTCTCCCCACCTCATGCTTCACTTCTAGCTGTGGGGCAGCTCCTCACTATCTTGGGGCTGCTGCCAGCTCTCTCTCCTTCTCACCTTCATCCTGCTGCTGACCTGAGCCTTGCTTGCTCTGACTGAGTCAGCCTCTGCCACCCTTATGCGTGTCTAAGCCCTGCTGCCTCTAACTGAGGGGGCCACTTCAGCCCTCAGCCTCTGAGTGACAGACATTGTTCCTTATGAAGGTGACTGCTGATATGCCAGCTTTTCACCCAAGTCTTGCCTTTGCGTGGACCTCCTTTTGCTTTGTTATACCTGCTTCTCAAGCTCTCAGGATGCTAGCATGTATTCTTGGTGGAGGCTGGCACCATTGCCTGCTGGGAGCATCACTTGTTGGCCATTGTGGTCATGCCTCCTGAGCCTGGGGTTCTGCCCACTTTAGTGAGTGTCCCTCAAGCTGCTGCAGCCAACACACATGCTATCTGCTTTGGCTCTGCCATTCTCACTGCAAAGGACTTTGGGAAAACTATTTAACCACCTCAAACCTCACCTCAGCTTCCTCATTGTATATAGCAGGGAATCACGAGCAAGACCTACCTTGCTCTGTAAGAAACAGAGTGTGTTTCTTAAAGATCAAAAGGACTGGTGCTTATGGTTCTGCTATAGACTGAATGTTTGTACCCCTACAAAATTCATGTTAAATCCAAACTCCCAAGGTGGAGCCTTTGGGAAGGGATTAGGTCATGAAGGTGGAGCTGCCATGAATGGAATTAGTGAGCTTATAAAAATGACCCCAGAAATCTTGCACCCATTCTGCCATGTGAGGACCCAGGGAGAAGGTAAAAAGACCACCCTTTACGAACAAGGAAGTCCTCAATGGATATGGAATTGGCCAGTGCCTTGATCTTGGATTTCCAGCCTACAGAAATGTAAGAAATAAATATTTATGGTTTAAGCCACCCAGTCATCAGTGTTTTATTACAGCACTCCGAACAGACTAAGAACGCAGTGCCTGGGAGGAATTAACTAACTGCTCAATATGAGTGTTAATCATTGCTGCCAGTGTATATTGTGCATTCACAGAGAATACCATCTTAGGAACTGTGCTCATGGTGAGGTCATTTAACTTTTGCCTCATGTGCATCCTTGAAACAATTTTGCTTTTGTAAGTAATTTGTACATGTTTCTTCCTTGTGACCCAAGGAACCCAGGCAGCTAGAGAGGTAGTGCTCAGTCAAAGCACTTGCTATTTCATTGGCGAAAGTTTCACTTGGGTCAATTCATGCCCATCCATGGAAGCCTGTAAAATAAGTCCATCAAGATGGAAGCATTCATACACATGAGCTGAGCAACAGGTGTGAACAGTGCTGTGAAGAGCAATGTTTGGTCACACTGCTGTGCACCAGCTTAGTGTTTTGTTGCAATTGATTCAGGGTGGAAGGAAACCTGCACTCTGATGAAGAAATATAGTCTAGAAGCCCCTTTTTCTCTACATTGACCAGAATGGAGGACAGCCTCTTCTACAAAATACCCAGGTAAGATCTTTCCATGTTGTCCCTGACATAGTTCCTTTGAAAAGCTGCATCCCCAAATTGAGATCTCTAGCTTCCATGATGAAAACTACAATCATAAATTAATTAGTACTTCCTATTCTATCTGTATTTAGACATGATTCTCACAGCTTGAAGTTCATGAAGATTTTCAAACCAATCAATCCGATTACATAACAGGTGAAGAAATGACTGATAGATGGGAAAGAAGCTCAGTGTACACCTAGAAAGACATACACAAACACATACACAAGCTATGATATGAAAATGGCTGGTTCTTAGATGATCAGATGCACACCAATCCCCTACAGAGATCTCTCTGTCTCTCTTTGCCTCTCTCTCTCTTTCGCGTGTGCACACACACACACACACACACACTTCCCTCTGCTTTTCTTATAATTGTCTCTTTCACATTATTCAGGTCTTGGCTCAAACATCACCCACTCAGAGTGCAATCCTCTTCCCCAGAAACTGTCTTCAGAGGACTTGTTGTTACATGTTTACATGTTCATTTTCTTGTGCATAGTCTGTCTGCCCTTGTAAAGTATGTAAGCTCCAAAGGTGGGTGTAATTTGGCACTTTTGTAACCTGCTGTATTCCCAGCCACACAGTACCTAGCATCAAATTGGTCTCAACAAATATTTGCTGAATGATGAAAGAAATAAAGAAGGAAAAGAGCACAATTGGGAAGAAGGCAAGGAAGAAAAAGAAAGATAGGAGTACAATGTTACCAAATTGAAGTAAGGAACTACACCTAATAAGTTTGCCAACACCACATTATAGCACCCTCCCCTCTCCACCAGCCCAGGTTCTGCACACTCCCAATCTTTCTGCCCTCTGGAAAGGGCACCACTATACACTCTGCTGCTGAACTCCAAACCTAGGGAGCCATCACTGATTCTTCTTGGCCTCACTCACCCCCCAAAGATTCCAATTACGGGAAATCCTGTCTGTTACCTCTATTTCTAAAATGTATTTTAAGTGTAACCTTTTATTCCCATCATTCCTCTGGCACGTCTCTGATACATAGCACATCATCTTCAGCCCCTTTCCCCACTATTGTCCTTATATCTCTATACACACTGGGCAAAAGTGAATTTTTAAAAGCTTGTTTTAGCTGAGAGAGAGGCAGGGTAGTAGACTACATGGTAGACTACTAGTGGTTAAAAGCATGGACTCTGGAGCCAATTACCTCAGTTCAGATACTAACCCTTCCACTTACAGATGGTAATTAACCTTTGTATGCCTCAGTTTCCCCATCTAAAATGGATACTTTAGGGATAACAAAAATATTTCACTGATATTATTGAGGGTTGAGGAGTAAGGATTGAATCACATGTCCATAAACCCACTTAATAAATCTACTTATACTTTATTACCATTATCATTAATATTACACCATTCAATAATCTCTCATTACATATATTTTTTAATTTTACCCCCTTTTCATGGTCTCTTTCTACAGACTCCATGTGATATGTCCTCTAAATGCAATTCCATTTCCTCCAAGTTCCACTCTGGCCTTCTCTCTGTCTCATCTTCACACTCCAAATTCCTCCCCTTCTCGCATTTGCTCATTCCTCACCCTGAAATGCTCTCTTCCCAGATCTCCACAGAAATGGATTCTTCTTATCATTCAGGTCTTATATTAATTTTTAAAATTATTTTATTGTTGTTCAATTACAGTTGTCTGCATTTCCCCCCACCACTCTGCCCACCCCAGCCAAACCCGTCTCCCTCCCTTGCTTCCAACCTACCTTTTGGTTTTGTCCATGTGTTCAGGTCTTATATTAAATATTCAATAGGAAAGCCACTAGTCAAATGCTGCTATTTAAACTTAAATTAATTAAAATTAAATAAAACTAAAGATTTAATTCCTTATTGACAGGAGCCACCTCATTTAAAGTGCTCAGTAGCTACAAAGGGCTAATGGCTATGGTGTCAGAGTGCAGATACACTATATCCCCAATGTCATGGAAAGTTCTGCTGGGCAGTGCTGGTCTGGTCCAGCAGCTTCAATTTTTGTGACATACCACTACATACCACTTAAAAGTCATCTCTCATAAAGACTTTCTCTGATCATCCTACCAAAAACAATGCTTGCCCCAAGGCACTCTTTATCCCATTGTTCTGCACTTCCCTCTTCATTGTATTCTGTGGCATTGGCCAAGATCTGGAATTCTTTAGTGTACTTCTCACTTCACATGGTTTCTGATTCCTCTATACCTGGAACTAGGTATTATATCTATCTTTAATAGAGCATAGTATATGATAAGTAGTTAATAAATGAACAACAAATTAATGAATGATCTTTCTGGATATTCATACCTACATTTATACACACTCCTTTCCAGAAGCGGGACAAAGGAAGTGAAACAGGGTCTATGCTAGTGGTAGGTGAGCCTCCATCTCTATGTCCAGGCAGTGAGAAGGTAGGAAAGGTTGAGGCTGACCTGCTGAGAATGCTGATGCTTACTCTTGCTCCCAGCCAGGGCAGCAGGCAAAGCAGAACTAGTTAGAGGTGGCAAGACGTCCACCATGAAATGCAAGTGTGATATGGGATCACTCATCTCCAGCCTTTGGAAAAGCAAACCAAAGCAGAGGTGGGTCTGGAGTTTGATATGAAGGTCATTTCTAGAGTTGATGCTGGAGGTCACATTGCAGGTCTGGGATAAACTTCAAGATTAAGAACAAGGACTGGAGTTCAGTGCAGGGTTTAGCCTATTCCCTCTTCAAAGTCAACCACCTCTCTGGAGAAGAAAGAAGTTGAACTTGCTGGCCTGTTTGTAGTTGTGGGGCTTGCTGCCTCTATCTCCAACAATTTCTCCAACTGCCAAATCTGCTGCATATGGATTAACAACCTGGAGTCACCACAACAGTGACCACAGTTCTGCAGGCATTAGAATTCCTTGGGACCCACAATGGGGAATTCTGATTCAATTGGTCTGTGATGGTGCCTGCTCATTGGCATTTTCCAAAAATCTCTCAAGGGGATTCAAATGTGCAGCCAGGATTTAGAAACTCATTGCTAAATGAAATTCCTTAAAAGACAAGTGTGCATCTTTTCCATCTCCATACTTCGGAGGACAGGGAAAGGCTTAGAACTAACAGATGTCATTCCATAAGTAGATGGATAGGCAGATGGACAACTGTGATGGTTAATTTTATGTATCCACTTGGCTAGGCGAAGGGATGACCAAAAAGCTGATAGAGCATTAGTTCTGAGTGTGTCTGTGAAGGTATTCCTGGAAGAGATCAGCATGTGAATCAGTAGACTGAGTAAAGAAGATCTACCCTAACCAATGTAGGTGGACATTATCCAATCCATGGAGAGCCTGAATAGAACCAAAAGGTGGAGGAATGGTGAATTTACTCTCTGATTGAGCTAGGACATCATATTCTCCTGCTTTTGTTCTCTGGGACCATTAGACTCAGACTGGGACTTACACTATAGACAACCCTAGTTCTCAGGCATTTAGACTTGAATTGGGACTCACAACACCAGACCTCCTGGTTCTTAGTGCTTTGGACTTGGACTGGGACTGAGAACCAGCTTTCCTGATTCTCCATCTTGCAGATGGCAGATTATAGGACTTCTTGGTCTTTACAATCCCATAATCAATCAATCATACTCTCTCACCATATATATATATATATATATTCTGTTTCTCTGGAGAACCCTGACTGATGCAGACAGATGAATAAATAAACAAATGAGTAAATGAATGAAAAAGCGCTATGAGTAGCACACCATGATAACCCTGAGTATCTCTATTTCTGGGCATCTGCCTATATTCATGCTACTGTGGACTCCTTTTTAATATCAAGTTCTACTTTGATTAAGCAAGTCTACTTATAATCAAAATTGTATATCACTATCTTAAATAGAAAAACAATGACAATTGCTGTGAAAGACAGAATCCAAAATGGCTCCAAATTATCCCTACCTCCTGGCATTTAAGCCCTGGTATAATCTCTACCCCTTGAGAGTAGGCAGGACCCAGGATTTACTTCTAACCTAATCTAATGGCAATAGGCATGAGATATTACCTCCATGATTTGTTACATAATATTGTAACTTCTGTCTTGCTAGCAGATTCCATTGGCTCTCTGCTTTAATGAAGAAAGCCATAATATGGAAATGTCCATTTGTCAAGGATGACAGTAAAAACTCTGGTCAACAGCCAGCAAAAAGCTGAGACCTTCAGTCAATAACCCACAAAGAACTGAATCCTGTCAAAAAACACACAATTTTGGAAGCAAATTCTTCCCCGGTTGAGCTTCAAATGAGACACTGGCCCTGGCTTTCAAGAGACCCTGGAGCAGAGGAACCTAGGAGGCTGTGAGATCATAAATGTGTATGATTGTAAGCCCTATGTTTGTGGAAATTTGTTATGCATCAAGAGATAACTCACACAATTGCCATAAATAGACGGTAACAATAAAAGGAATGATGATGAGCCTGCCCTAGACTGAATCTAATATTCCCTTTTTTGATAAGGGGAAATTAGCAAAGTTAGTTGTTAAAGACCTTCCAACATCAAAATGAGATCTCCTCTTATTTAAATGAGATCTTCTCAAAAAGATTGAAAGGGGATTATTTTCTAATCCCTATCTTTGCCTAATTGCATGGTTCTAGTCTTTGTTAATTCCTGCAGCCAATTGCACTTGCCCACTGACATCTAAAACCACTAGTTGGAAATTATATCTCATTCAGGCTGGGAATATGTCGGCACATGGAACTCATGTGTTTGGCTTGAGTATCTGTCCCACTTGCACAGAGTTCCTGCACCTGGGAGATCCTGTCTTTCCTTTATCTCTACTATTTTTGTTCTACCTACAGGACTGGGAATTTTCTGCTCATTTTCCTGCAAAATGCCCCAGCTCCATGTTATTATAGAAGAATATAGTGGCCTGCCCTCTTCATTGAAGCTCTTCACACTTTGCCAGACTTCTTAGGGGCTGGATTCAGAGTCCTAGCCAGGGTCTAGCACCTGGGCAAGGGAACCTCAGGAAGCTCCAGATCCAGGGAGAGGGGTACAGACAAGTCACAGCCTTTGCTTCATGACTGGTCATGTTGCCTACACACTTCCCTCACATCTGTCCATACTCATCCTGCAATCAGCATATCAACTTTGGGAAACTGTTTTCAGGGTGAATAATGATCCTCTTTCTGTTCTCTTTTTATGTTCCTACCTGGACCTTTCTCAGTAGCCCTGGAAAAGTGAAATTCTGCTTTTGCTGAAAAATCCCAGGGCAATGAGACATTGATCCAGCTGCTCACTGATCTCATCTTCTGCCTGAACTCAGTCTGCCTGGTCTGCAATTTTTTTTTTCTCCCAGTCCAGAGCTCAACACACAATTGATATGCTGCCTTAAGGTCAGGCTCCCTCTGTTTTTGCCAAACTCTGTGAATATGTTCTCAAAAAGTCTCACACCTGTACACTTTGAGTTGGGATAGACATACTACTCTTATTCCAGGGGGATAAAATATTTCCCTTTCCAGGGAGAGGAGGATGGCATTGGGGTAGGAGGGAGCAGATTCTACTTTTCCCTACACATGGGAGAAAATCCTAGCTGCTCTACAGAGTAAAAGAGCAAACAATCAACAACACCTCAACATATGAAAATAAGAGACCAAAAATTGTAGCAGAACTGAAAAACCAGATGGTAAGGGGAGTGCTTCAGGATAATAAGGTCCCAGGGACCAGCATGGGGTCCAGGGGGGCTGCAGCCTCAGGCCTGGTGCCCGCTGCTGGGTTTGCCACAGAGTCCTTGGGAGAGAGCCATGGCAACTGCTCCATTCCCAGCCAAACAAGGTCGGAGCTGCAGGGGGAGAAACCTGGTTGCTAGCAAACACACAGGGGCTATGAGCACCCTCAGAGTCTGTGGACACCGGAAGAGTGGAGAGTCGTATGACAGGCCCTGACCCCCATAGTCACCAATCCGGCTATAGAATTGGACTGTGGGAGAAGCCAGGCCATTGTATGAAGCAGTAGGCTTGAGTAGGAGGAATTTCTCAAAAAGAAAAAGTGAAAAGACAGACATTGTTTGGGGAATTCTCCTCCGGCCTCCCTGTCACCCAGTCTGGCAGCGATCCTGAGATTGAATGAAAAGTTGTGCTTGTGTGGAAGACCCAGCACATCCCCATAGCACTGGGAAGGGTGAGGCAGCCTGGCCGAGTGTATGGGTGAGCACACCCCCACACCCCAGCCCACAGCCATAACCCCGGGGAACGTCCTGGTTCCCACACCCAAGGTGCAGGGGAGAGGTGCCAGGATAGCTTCCTGGACAGTGCTCACTGGCTGACTGAGTACAGATTGGGAAGGAAGAAAAGCCATACCAATTGCCACTTAGCCTGCTATAGCCAGCAAGACCAGAAAAACCAGTTTGGCCACTTTGAAACCAAGAGGCTTTTAAATTTTATTCTATTGTTATTTCTTTAAATAATTTTTAATTTTTATTATTTTTTTCTTTTTCAATTCCTTTTCCCTCTTTCCTTCTTTCTTATTTTATTCCTTCTTCCTTTCTTTCCTCCAATTTTATCTCTTTTTCCTTCCTTCGTCTGTTTTTTTTATAATACCTACAAGTAAGACCCCCCCCAAAAAAAAACCCAAAACAAACAAACAAACAAAACCCTTGGAATGGTGAAAAGACCAGAGTTGGACACAAAGAAGGGGCATCACAACAGCTACAATAATGACACAAATTTCACTCTGCTATTACAGAGAACCTGCAAGTTATTGCATATTTCTATTTTATTATTTTTCCATTATTCTTATATCTTTTATTTCAATAGTTTTTTTGTATTCCTCTTTTTTCTGTATAGTCTACTTTGCTAGGCTGGTTATATTGTATCATTTGACAGGTTTCCCCTGATCTCTCTTTCATAATTTATTGCTAATTTACTGTCCTTCACTTCACTTGTGTCCCATTAGCACACTAGTCAAGGCCCTATGCTCCCTATTCTTGTTATCCAGATCACATAGATTCTGTCATATGATTGTTGCTCTAATATTATTGTAAATAATAGCTGTTCCATACAATTGTAAATACTTCACAACACCCCTCTCAGATCTTAGCCCATTGTATGGTTTCCTGAACTCTATTACTGTAGTGGTTAACTCTATTCTCTCACATACAACACCTATTTACTATCCTTTACCTTAACTCAAAATCTGACCTCCCACAACCTCACTGATTTTTAGATCCAACTCACAATCCTTCCCTCCCCAACAAGGGTCTTATCTTCTTTCCATCCTTTCTAAAAATCAGCTAGTTGGGTGGAAGATCATGGTTAACACTATACATAGCCAAAGGATCTCCTTCCTCTTCTCAACTGGCTGCTACTGTAAATATCATAGAATACTCTCTGGCTGTCTTAAGCCATTTTGCTTTCCCCTCTCCAACTGATCACAAAAAAGAGTAGTTGGAAGTGGTGAACACCAGGACACCCACTGGAAGAGGAAACACAACAACAAAGGAACCCCTAACAGATAACAAGAAAAGAAAGTGAAGGAAGGAGTAGAAACCACACAAACCTCAATCCACGACCTATCTGGAAATACAACTAAACAGTAGAGACACTACCCAGTACAAACAACTGAACAGCAAGAGAGAATCCTCAAAACCTTACACACACAGAAGAACCAGCTTCAACACAACTTGCCCTCACCAGCACAACAAAATACAAGAGGTGGTGGAGAGAGTGACCCTCATTTAACCAGCTGGTGGAAAGGACCCACCAAAGAAAAACCCAACAACAATCAAAACCCAAAAGACAAACACAGAGCCAACTTAAATGACAGTCCAAGACCAGTGAGCTCAGGAGATCAAGGAGACTGCACCACTGAATCTCACAGGTATTCTACCACAGAAGTTCACACCATAAACCTGGGGCACGAGAACAGAAGAAGCTGAGGCTAACAAGAAGAGTCTCACAAACAATGGGAAGACAAAGAAACAATTCCCAAAGGAAAGGAAAAGAGGAAGCCTCAGAGAGAATGCTAAATGAAATAGAGGCAACTCAACTATCAGATATTGAGTTCAAAGAAATGATTACCAGGAAGCTCAATGAGCTCACAATGAGCTTCCAGAAACTACAGGGAAGCTACAATGAACTCACTAAAAGCCATATCAACAAGAAAAAGGAAATAGAAACTATCAACAAGGGCTAAGAGGAAATGAAGAATACAATTTCTGAACTGAAGAACACAATAGAAGGAATCAAAAGCAGGATCAATGAAACAGAAGATCGGATCAGCAACTTAGAGGACCAAGTAGAAAAAAACATGCAGAAAGAGCAAGAAAAGGTAAAGAAGTTCAGATAATGAAGAGGGATTAAGAGAAATGCAAGACAATATGCAACCTAATAATCTCCATATAATAGGGATACCAGAAGGAGTAGAAGAAGAGCAAGGGATAGAAAACGTGTCTGAAAAAGTAATGATGGAAAACTTCCCTAATTTGATGAGACAAGAAGTCACACAAATCCAGGAAATACAGAGAGTCCCAATCAAGAGGAACCCAAAGAGGCCCACTTCAAAACCTATCATAATTAAAATGGCAAAATACCAAGACAAAGAGAGAATCTTAAAAGCAGCAAGGGAAAAACAGGAAGTAACATACAAGGGAGCCCCAATAAGGTTAGCAGATGCCTTCTCAATGGAAATGCTCCAAGCCAGAAGAGAATGTCAAGAAATACTCCAAGTAATGAGAACCAGAGGCCTGCAACCAAGGTTACTTTACCCAGGAAGGCTCTCAATCAAGATAGAAGGCCAAATAAGGAGCTTCCCAGACAAAAGAAGTCTAAAAGAATACACTTCCACCAAACCAGCTGTGCAAGAGAGGCTGAAGGGACTGCTTTCAGGAAAGGAAGGGGGCGGGGGGGAACACAGGTATGAAAATGGCAAAGAATAAGTACCTATCAGTAATAACCATAAACATAAATGGATTAAATGCTCCAATCAAAAGACATACAATAGATGAATGGATAAGAAAACATGACCCACACATACACTGCCTACAAGAGGCCCACCTCAGAACAAAAGACCTACACAGGCTGAAAGTGAAGGGCTGGAAACAGATTTTCCAAGCAAATGGACAGGAAAAAAAAAGCCAGGATAGCAATACTCATATCAGGCAAAATAGACTTCCAATAAATGGCCATAAAGAGAGACCCAGAAGGTCACTTCATAATACTCAAGGGAAGAATCCACCAAGAACACATAAACATTGTAAATATATATGCACCCAACATAGGAGCACCCAAATACATAAGGAAAATCTTGGAGGACTTCAAGAAAGATATTGACAGCAATACAATTATAGTAGGAGATTTGAACATCCCAATGTCAAAAATGGAAAGATCTTCCAAACAAAATATCAATAAAGATATTGTGGCATTGAACAATGCCCTAGATGAAATGAGCTTAACTGATATATATAGAGCCCTTCATCCCAAAGAAGCTAAATACACATTCTTTTCAAATGCACATGCAACATTTTCAAAGATAGACCACATGATAGGACACAAAGCAAGCCTCAACAAATTCAAGAAAATTGAAATCATACCAAGCATTTTCTCTGACCACAAGGGACTGAAACTAGAAACCAACCCCAAGGGAAAAAACCCAAAACACTCAAAATCCTGGACATTGAATAGCATGCTATTAAACAATGAATAGGTCAAGGATGAAATTAGAGAAGAAATAAAAGATTCTGGAAACAAATGAAAATGAACTCACAATAACCCAAAACTTATGGGACACAGCAAAAGAAGTCCTGAGAGGGAGGTTCATAGAAATACAGGCCTACTGAAAAAAGATAGAAACATTTCAAACAAACAACCTAACCCTACATCTACAAGAACTCAAGGAACAACAACAAAGACAGCCCAGAGCAAGTAGAAGGAAGGAAATAACCAGGATCAGAGCAGAATTAAATGACATAGAGACTAAAAACACAATCCTAAGGATCAATGAGTCCAGGAGATGGTTCCTTGAAAAGATAAACAAAATTGACAAGCCTTGAAGCAGGCTCATCAAGAAAAAAAAAGAGAAAGGATCCAAATAAACACTATCAGAAATGAAAGAGGAGAGATTACAACCTATACCACAGACATAAAAAAGATTGTAAGAAGATTGTGGTAAGATTGTTCTTACTATGAAGAACTGTATGCCAAGAAATTTGAAAACCTAAGTGAAATGGGCAAATTTCTAGAAAAATATAATCTTCCAAAATTCAATAAAGAAGAAGCAGAAAGCCTGAACAGACCAATAACAGCAGATGAAATTGAAGCAGTAATCAAAAAAATCCCAACACACAAAAGTCCAGGTCCAGATGGTTTCACAGGAGAATTCTACAAAGCATTTAAGGAAGAGCTAACCCCTATCCTTCACAGACTATTCCAAAAAATCCAGAATGATGGAAGACTCCCAATCTCTTCTTATGAAGCCAGCATTATCCTAATCCTAAAATCAGAAAAAGACACAACAAAGACAGAAAACTTCAGGCCAGTATTGCTCATGAACATAGATGCTAAAATCCTCAACATAATATTGGAAAACCACATCCAAGAATACATTAAAAAGATCATACACCATGACCAAGTGGGATTCATCCCAGGGATGCAAAGATGGTTCAATATTCAAAATTAGTGATGTAATACATCACATAAACAAAAGCAAAGACAAAAATCACATGATCATATCAATAGATTCGGAAAAAGCATTTGATAAGGTACAGCACCCACTTATGATAAATACACTCAGTAAAGTGGGAATAGAGGGAGCATTCCTCAACATAATAAAGGCCCTATATAAGAGACCTACAGTCAACATCATAGGCAATGGGCAAAAATTAAAATCTTTTCCACTAAGATCAGGAACAAGACAAGTTTGTTCACTTTCACCATTTCTATTCAATATAGGATTGGAAGGTTTAGCCACAGTGATCAGACAAGAAAAAGAAATAAAAGGCATCCAAATCAGAAAGGAGGAAACAAAACTGTCATTGTTTGCAGATGACATGATAGTGTACATAGAAAATTCTATAGACTCTGCCAAGAAACTGCTCAACCGAATAAATGAATTTGGCAAAACAGTGGGATACAAAGTCAATATCCAGAAATCAAAGGCATTTTTGTATATCAACAATGAAACAGCAGAAGCAGAAATGAAGAAAAAAATCCCATTTGAAATAGCAAAAAGAAAAATAAAATACCTAGGAATAAACCCAACCAAGGAGGTAAAAGACCTGTATGCAGAAAACTACACAACACTGAAGAAAGAAATCAAGGAAGACACAAACAAATGGAAAAATATACCATGTTCATGGATCAGGAGAATTAACATCATCAAAATGTCCATACTACCCAAAGCAATTTACAGATTCAATGCAATACCTATTAAAGTACCAATGGCATATTTCAAAGACATAGAACAAACACTTCAAAAATTTATATGGAACCATAAGTGACCCCAAATAGCTGCTGCAATTTTGAGAAAGAAAAGCAAAGTAGGAGGGATCACAATACCTGATACCAAACTCTATTACAAGGCCACTGTAATCAAAACAGCCTGGTAGTGGCACAAAAACCGGCACATGGACAAATGGAACAGAACAGAGAGACCAGAAATAAACCCAAGTCTCTATGGTCAATTAATATTTGACAAAGGGGGTAGCATCATAAAATGGGGTAACAATGGCCTCTTCAACAAATGGTGTTGGGAGAACTGGACAGCTATGTGCAAAAAAAAAAAAAAAAAAAGAAACTGAAGCACCAACTTACACCATACACAAAAATAAATTCAAGGTGGATAAAAGAGTTAAATATAAGTCGTGACACTGTTAACATCCTAGAGGAGAACATAGGCAGGAAAATCTCAGATATTCCACGCAGCAAAATTTTTACTGAGATGTCCCCCAGAGCAAGGGACATAAAGGAAAGAATAAACAAATGGGGTCTTATCAAAATAACAAGCTGCTGCATGGCTAAAGAAAACAGTATTAAAATAAAAAGAGAACCAACTGTATGGGGAAACATATTTGCCAATGATACCTGAGACAAGAGTTTAATCTTCAAAATATATAAAGAACTTAGACAACTCCACTCTAAGAAGACAAGCAACCCAATTAAAAAATGGGCAAAGGATATGAACAGACACTTCTCCAAGGAGGACATACAGAGGATCCAGAGACACATGAAAAGATGCTCAATATTGCTAGCTATCAGAGAGATGCAAATTAAAACCACAATGAGATGCCACTTCACACCAGTCAGAATGGCCATCATCAACAAAGCAACAAACAACAAGTATTGGAGATGTTGTGGATAAAAGGGAACTTAAGTGCACTGTTGGTGGAATCGCAGACTGGTACAACCACTATGGAAAACAGTGTGGAATTTCATCAGAAAACTAAAAATGGATCTGCCTTCTGACCCAGCAATTGCACTGCTGGGATTATATCCTAAGAACCCTGAAACACCAATTCAAAAGAACCTATGCACCCTAGTGTTCATAGCAGCACAATTTACAATAGCCAATGTTGGAAGCAACCTAGGTGCCCATTAGTAAATGAGTGGATCAAAAAACTCTGGTACATTTACACAACAGAATTCTATGCAGCAGAAAGAAAGAAGGAGCTCCTACCCTTTAAAACAGCATGGATGCAACTGGAAAGCATTATGCTAAGCGAAATAAGCCAGGCAGTGAAAGATAAATACCACATGATTTCACTTTTAACAGGAACCTAAACAACAAAACAGGCAAACAAGCAAAATATAACCAAAGACACTGAAATAGAAAACAGGCTCGCAGTGTTCAGAGGGGAGAGGGGAGGGAATTTCAGGAGAATTTCAGGGGAAAAAGAGGAAGGGTTTACAGGAACAAGTATAAAGAACACATGGACAAAAACTAGGGGGGAGTGGAAATGGGAGGGAGGTGGGAGGGGTGGGATGGGATGGGAGTAAAAGGTAGGAAATTGTACTTGAATAATAATTAAAATAAAATTATTAAAAATATAAAATAAAATGCCTTGAACCCTGAAAAAATTATAATAAAAATAAATATTTCCCTTTCCAGATCCAGATGCTGCCTCTGTGCAGAGAAAAACAAATACCATGTATTATTCCAGAAAGATGTTTAATCTCCCAGGGCTCCCCATCAACCGTGGCCCTCCTCCATCAGGAGTGCCATGGCTTACTACTCCTGCAAAGAGCCAAGTATGAGTTAATGGCTCTCTCTGGGTGAGTGCTTGTGCATGTATGGGAGTGTGTTCACACACACAGTATCATAATCTATGTAGCATTCTACAATTTGGGTTTTCTATTCAATAATACTTCTTGAGATCTTTCCACATCAGTGCGCATGTCATTTTTAAATGAATGCTGCATTCTATTTGCAAACCACCATTTATTTCATCATTCTCCCTTAGAGGGTCCATTAGTTTTAACCAATTTTTTATTATGACAAGTAAGGATTGAAGTGTATACCCTTAGCATATGACTCTGTAGGCACTTGTTTAATTATTTCCCTAATACAGCCTTAAGTAAGTTGAATTTTTTAGGTACAGTGGCTTGTGTATAAAGGTTTTAATAGATTCCAGCAAATTGCCCTTTATGGTGGTCATGCCAAGTAATGCCCTCACTAACAATGTATGAGAATACTCCTAACCCTTTACCAGCTCTTAATGGTACTAAACCTCTTTATTTCCATCAATCTGATGACTGATGACATGCTTCAGGACTCATCTCATGTGTCCGGTTTCCCCCACACTGCTGGACATCCCCTTGTTCTGGTCTCTGGTACCTGTGGCTATCAGTCAATTTCCACTCTTGATGCATCATATCATATGGCATGTATGTGTTTTCTTGTTTGCTCTCCTAGACTGTAAGCTCTTTGGGAAAAAAGCCAAAATAGGCTCCCAGTTGGGCCAGATTAACCCCCTGCTTTTTCCAGATGCTATAACATATCTTTGCCAGGAATTCTTGTGCCCTGGCAGCACCAGGAACAGGTGGAGTTCCATGTGAACTTTGACATTGAGAAATATTTATGTGAACATAGTTATATATGAAAGTTAATGTGGTACAACTGAGCAGAAATAGGAGATGGACAAACACTCAGAGCCAAACTCTGCTGGAGAGAATAAATATTAGCCAGGCCCCACGGACCCCTCATGAGGAGTGGGGTGTTCTGGCCATAGACCTACTGTGTGCTCCCCACACTCTGCTTCTGAGCCTCTTGGAACTTCTTGTCATTTTCTGGAGATACCAGATGTTGTAATATTTTGGATTTGCATATGATGGATGTGCCAACTTCCTAAAATACCCTTACCTTCCTGCCTACTGCCTGGGCCAACCCTTGTTCATGGTATGCCCCATCCAAGACCTCCTTCCTGAGCTTCCCTGGGGATATATATGTGAAGGTCTCACCAGAAAAAGTCCAGACATTGTTAATACAATAGGGATGGTTTGTGCAACATGGATGTAACCTAGAAGCCAAGGACAGTAGGTTGGAATGCACATGCATGAACAATGACAACTTCACTGTACTAGTCAGTGCAGGTGGTAGATGCCATTGAGTGAGCATGTATGTGTCTGTAGCATTCAAAATGACTGAGTGAGTAGAGCAACGAATCTGCATCAGATGTTGCATTAAGCTTAAACATCCTCCATGTAAACTATTCACATGATTTGGAAGGCTTTCAGGAGTGATCCAATGAGTGCAGCATACATGAAAGTGTGGTACAATTGCTGCAAAGATGGTTAAGAACCTGTTGAAAGTGATCCACGTTCTCAGAACACCTGAGAATGTTGAATGTGTATAGATTGTAATCAACAAAGATTGGTGACCAACAGTGTGAGAACTAGAATTGATCTGGGATTCCAAAAACTACCATGTCTGAGATATTGACACAGAATGTTGGCATGAAACATGTGGCAAAATTTGTTCTATGGCTTCTGCTACCAGAGCAGAAGGAACATTGTGCTACAGTTGTTAATAAGTTGATTGAAACCTCTATCAATGAACCAGATTTCCTCAAGGAGGTTTTAACTTTGAAGTAGACTGAGGAGTCCTATGTACAATGTTTCTTGTATCTTCCTTAAGAAATGTCTCTATTTTTCATAGTGTGTGGGTGGATATTTTCTGGACAGACCTAGTCATATATATCCACCTATAAATACTGATACCATTACATCTATTAGCAGGAAGCTCCTCACTATCTCAAACATTCTCAGATGTTGCTCCAGAGGGAAAGAAAAAAAGAGGGAGAAGGAAGAGAGGAGAAAGAGTATGTGAGCATTCTAGAAGATGTCACATTGGTAATTGAATACTAATCCTATAAATGATTCTCATCATCTCAACTAATAGATTGATCAAAACTAATGATAAGATCCCTATCTATCCCTATCTAATAAGAAGTCTGAGAGCTACTGAGGAATTGGCTTAAAGACTAAAACATCATTCTCCTGAATTTTCTGTTTATCATTCTCATGTGTGTGTATATATAATATATTCCTTAGAAGTACAATATGCTATTTAGTTTTCCTGTTTTTAAAATGGAATATTACTCTATTTAGCCCTCTGTTAATTTTTTTAAATGAAGCAATATCTTTGTAAAATCTATTCATGCCATTGCATTTAGTGTCAGTTAATCCATTTTCACTATTGTATAATATTCTATTGGGTTAATATTGCATTATTTATAATTTTTTTCTGGTGATGGAGTTTGGACTTGCTTCTAGATTTTTGCTTTATAAAAATGCTGTTATATAAATGCTTGTATATGCCTCCTGAGTATTTTCCAAATAATGGAAATGCTAACTCATGTGCTCTGTGATGTTACCCTTATAAAATGATGGCGCTTAAGTTATTATACTCACTCCACCTATGCATAAGAGTTCACACTCACTGTCCTTGTGACTTAATTTGAATTTCTCTGAGTTTGAGAGATTTTTTTAAATTGATAATTTGTGTTTCATCCTAGGAGAAATATCTATATCTTTTGCCTATTTTTCTATTCGATTGTCCTTTTTTGACTTGTAAGAGTTGTTTGTTTGTTTTTTAAAAATATATTCTGGGTACTACTTTTTCTGTTATATATATGGCACATATCATCTCCCAGTTTGTGGCTTATCACCTTCTTTACATGTCTTTTGATGGTCAGAGGTTTCAGTGTTAACATAGTTTAATTCATCAACCTTTATTCTGTGACTAGCACTTTTGTTTCCCATTTAAGAAATACTTCTCTACCTGAGAACACATGAATAAGGAAAGTGAAGGAACAAATTACATGGTTCTCTGGAGGAAGCCTGTTGTAAGCAGAGGGAACAGTTTGTACAAAAAGCCTGTATTAGTAGTGTTCTTGGTGAGCACATATGAGGTAGGTGGAGGTGGACACCATGAGGGATATTTTGGTAAGAGATGAGATTGAAGAGTCAGTGTGAGGCCTGATGATGCAACTTTATTCTCGGATGTCTTTGGAGTTTTTGAGCAGAGGACTAATTGTCACGATCTAGATTGTAGTTTTCCAGGATCACTTTACCACATGCCCTGAGGCTGACTGCACAGGGATACAGAGGTGGGGAAACCCATGAGGAAGAACTGAGTAGTCTAGATAAGGGATACCTGTGGGCTATTGAAGTGGGCAGTTTCTGGACATATTCAGAAGAAAGCACTAATAGAATTTATAGGATTGTATGTGGGGTGTTGAGGAAATGAGGTGTCTGGGTGAGTCTAAGGTAATAGGCCTGAACAAATAAAAGAAAAATGAACTATTTACTGAGTTGGAGGCAGACATTGAGAAGAAACGTGGGTGTGGAATGGGGAAGTCAGATCTTGGTTTCAGATATGTTGCGTCTCAGATGCCTCATTGACACCCAGGTGGAAATGTCTAGGAAGCAGTGGATATGTGACTCTGGCAGAGATCTGGGTGGAGAGTTATTTGGGCACTAATGACATATGCAGATGGTATCCTCTCAAGTGTATAGAGAGATGAGAAAATGTCCATGCCCTGAGCCTTGGGCTCTTCTATCATGATCTCACCAGTGGGAGGTGTTGGGGAAGGACACAGCAGAAGGTGAGGCTGGGAGGGCAGCAGATGTCTCCAGATGGTTAGTCTACTTCTTCCTGGCTGTGTGCCATTTCTGCACCCAGGCCTGTGATACACTGTCAGGGAGATGGTGCTGTGCCTGGTGCTCCCACCCTTCTCTTCCTCTGCCCTGGATGAATTATTAGCACTAGTAAGTGTTTGCTCTGGCTCATAAATGCATAACACCTACCACACAAACCTCAACTGCCTGTAATTGAGGCCCATGCACATGCAGAAAAGACTGTCTTCATGGAAGATACAAATGATGCTGTTGCCTGAGGTTGCTGCAGGATACAGGACCATTGTAATTGAAATTGCAGTGTGCATTTACTACTTAAACAACTTGCCTCCTTTTGACACAGCCACCCTGGAAGGGGGAATTACTGGCAAATATTTTACAGTTGGTAATTTACAGGAGTAAATCACAGTGCCTTGTGCCAGAGAGTGAACTGAAGGAGAGTGACTTTCTTTTTCTTCCAGGGGTTATTTGTGATGTCATCTCCCTGGTTTCAGCATGCACTTAATTTAGTCCTCAGCATGCTTATGCCTTGGTAATAATCTGTTATTTTGTGTCTCCTGGGTGGTCTGGCATGGCAGAGTAGGTGGGAATAGAGGTTGATTCCTCTTAGTGCTCTAATTTGGGACCCATTGGGCACCAATACTCATTACCCAGCAACTTATCCAGTCATTTACAAAGCAGTTTCTGATTGCTCACTGTATGCCAGATACTGCCCTACTAAATCCTATATTATATGTCCCTGTCGTCAAGGCATTCACAGCCCCTTTGAGAGATCCCTGATAACACCTAAAACTTACTCATACCAACAAATGTTCATTAATATCTACTGAGGTCTCACCATATGTGCTTCACAAGATTAAATTCACTGGACACTTATAGCGATTCTCTGGGGTGAAAGTTACTTTTATCCCTATTTTATATAAGGAAACTGAGTCATGGGGAAGTTCAATGATTTGTTTAAAGTCACACAGCTGGCAGAATTCCAATATGGCAGCTCTTTTAACAACTTACTCAAGGCCACTTTTGGATATGCTAACAAGCAAGGGGAAGAGGGTTAATTATTATTAGGCATTTATTTCACATACTTTATTATGTAGATCTGTGGTAGGTGATTTCCATGACAACAAGTCTTTTCATTTTTAATTCTGGAAAATAAGTTGTATGATTTTACCCATTTACCAAGGAAAATTAGGCTCTGAGAGTGACCCACCCAAGAACATCCAAATAGTATGACCCCAGCTGGGATCTGAATCCAGGTCTCCTAGTATACCAAGCTCCTTTCACGCCTCGGTGTGATTAGAGTTGATGTAGACTAAGGTCAGTTCAAGGGACTGTGAGGCCAGAATAGGGAAGAGCTAAGTGCTGAGAAGGTTGGGAGGTGAAGAGGGGACAGCTAGTCTAAACAGAAGGCAAAAGACTTTATATAATCAAGGGCTGTAATGGCAGAAGAGGCAGTGGACCGACACCCATGCTTACTTGAAGTATCAGCCCAAATCCTGGCACACAGGGCATTATAAGTCATTGTGTACTCAGCAAAGGAGGAGAGATTTGGTAGGCTGGGGCACAGGAGAGTCTAAGAGGAGAGGGCTAGGGGCTAATTCCAATGACATCTTGCCTTTCCTCCCCATTTGTGCTGGGGGATCAGTTTCACTTTCTTCCTCACATTTTTGCTGTGAGTTTCTGAACAGGTCATTGGTCTGGGCCTTTATTCACCCACTGTTAATGTGTCAAAGCAGCCTAAATTCAGGGGTCTGAGGGGGCTAGTCCATGTTCCTACTCTAATCAGAGGGTTGGTCTCAGCTCCATGACAATGAACACGGCCCCTCTGAGTCACATAAACCTCACACTCTGCAGTGCCCTTCAATATCCAGCTCTTGGCTTTTCCCTCAACTTACACACATGCTTTTAGTACATCATTTAGAATATTGATTTTGATTTTCAATGTGGAAGGAAGAAGAAATTTTTCTAGATAACTATTATAAAAGAAAAATTGCTGAAAGGCTATATGAGGTGACTCCTAAGGACTAGCTTATGTGTAGGCTGGAAGTGCAGAGGCTCTGGGGTGCAGGCCACAGAACCTGATCAACAATCTTATTAGGGTCCCACCACAACCATGGGTCAGTCAATGGCTCCTTTCTCCTTGATTTTCTCTTTCTTTCCTTCTTTATCCTTTATTATTCCTCTTTTTTCTCTTCCTCCTATATTTTTCTATTTCATTCCATTAACAATCCAATGTCCTGGTAGAAAACATCTGATCACTCTAGCATCAGGGGTGTCCAACCTGTGACCCACAGGCCACATGTGGCCCAGAATGACTATGAATGAGGTCCAACACAAAATTGTAAATTTACTTAAAATCTTTGTTTTTTGGTCATCAGTTTTCATTGGTATTTGTGTATTTAATGTGTGACCCAAGACAACTTTCCTTCTTCCAGTGTGGCCCAGGGATGCCAAAAGTTTGCACACTCCTGCTTGGGTTCATTATCCGTTAGTGGTGGTCCCAAACCACATACACTGAGTTAGAGGCCACTCCCTGTGTGTACACAGGGGCACTTTTAACCAGACCACCTGGTTAGAGGTAACATCTGAACATGGATATGAAACAAGTGTGACAGCAAACCATGTGGAATAGGGTTGAAAAAACATCAGGTGCAAAAATTTGGGTGAAAGTGTGTCAGGTTCCAAGGATCGGGGAGGGAGGGGCAGCATGAGGAGAAAGCAGTGTGATTGGGACAGTGGGGGGAGATGAGAGCAGGAGAGGAATGGGTGCCAGACAGTACAGAGCCTGAGGCTACTCTAAGGCCTTGGGTTTTATCTTGAGTGAGATGAGGGCCATGAGATGGTTTTGAGGAAGGAAAGGACCTGGCTGGACCTATGCACGAGATCATTCTGGCTGTTCTGTGGAGAGGAGGCTCTAGGAGGTAAATATGGAAGCAGGAAAGAAAATTAGTAGGCCACTGAAATCATCAGGGAGAGATGATATTGACTTGGACAAAGGTAATGCTAAGGAAGGTATGATGAGATGTACTACCTCCAAAAGAATTTGCTTGTAGATTGGATACAAAGCATGAGAGAAGGACAGGCACATACGATGGCTACAAGGTCCCCACCCTAAGTAACAGGAAGGAGAGAGCCAACATTTTCAGAGAAGAGGGAGCTTCACAGACGTGCAGCATTTGGAAGGCTTTGATTCTGGACATTAAATTTTTAGGTGCTTTCTAGATATCCAAGTGGCAATGTTGAGGAGGCAGCTGGAATTCTGAATTGAGAGTTAAGATGTCTGGATTGAGAGCTGTAAATTGGAAATCAGCATAGAGGAGGTATTTAAAGCCTTGAAACTGGCTGAGCTTATAAAGGGTGTGGGTGGAAATAGAGAAATAGAGAAAAATGCCTGAGAACTGAGTCCTGGACTCTCCATGAGCCTCAACCACAGAGCTTCCCAAAAAGGGATCTGCTGGCCTTTCAACAAGTAGAACCAGCATAGAAGGGTTTTTTTGTTGTTGTTGGTTTGTTTGTTTTCTTTTGGTAACTTGAGTCAGAACAATACGTCTAAAGTGACTTCAACTCACTGACCTAGTACCATTTGTCTGCTATATCAATCCCAAACAGCAGGTGGGGCCAGCACAAGCCTCCAGTATCATGTCAGAGACACGGCTGTACAGACTAGGGTGGATGGGTGGGTGACAGACTGGGTTTCCATGCTGACCTTAGGGCCATCTGATTCCTGACAGACTGAGATAGGGTGCCTGGTTAGTGACACCAGAGGAAGGGATACCTTGAAACAAGATGATACTGAGGTCGACAAATGACTTAACTGAAGCTAAACCCACACCTGTTATTGAGCAACCCACCTAGTAATTGTGCCATGAGACACAATTTCTTTGATGATTCTAAATCCAGTCCAATGTATTGTTGTTCTTTTTTTAAACCCCTTTATGGCATTTACAAAGTCTAAACAACATATTCAAAAGCATTCCAATTTAATGTTCTATTTCTTGTGTGTGTGTGTGTTTATCAAATTTATAAATTTTAGGAAAGATGGGTTTTCTCTGTATTAGTGTGGGTGTTGCCTCATATTTTATCTACCTTCAAACACTTTAAAAAACTACTAAAAAGTAGTGTTTAGTGACACTGATAAAAATCCATTTTTTGAATCCTTACCCAAGGATATATTTATTGATTTGAGAGAGAGATAGAGAGAGAGAGATTTTACTTTACTTGCCTTCTCTGTATGTGCCCTGACTGGGAATTGAACGCCCAACCTTTTGATGTATGGAATTATGTTAACCAACTGAGCCACCCAGTGAGGGCAAAATCCATTCTTTGAAATTTCATTTCAAAGGATAAAAAGACTAGAAACCCAAATGGGTGCAAACCACTCAAGGGTACTGAATTTTAAATGGTATGATCATTAAGCGAATTTATTGTTGGGAAAAATGGTGTTAGATTAATTAAGCTGGGAAGGTTTTGATAAATCATGTACCAAAAGTTTCATTCATGGAGATAAAATAAAGCACCAAGACAGACTCATTAATAAAAATGTACTCACAGAGAAGATACCTGGGGATGGAGGAGTGGGGAGGGTAACTAATCAAGATGGCCAGTGTAACTCTTGTCCAGCCTATAAGCCCAATGGGGAGCTTACTCCACACACATTGAAAATTATCAGCAGTTTTACTATTTTATGAGCTCCAGAGGCAGATCTTTTCCTCTCTCTTGAAGAATTGTGATTCCCTGAAAAGAACTGAATTGGAATCACATGGACCTGAGTTCAAATGTAGACCCTACAACTTATTTGCTGTAATAATGATGTGTTCTTTTATAATTTACTTTATGTCTTGGGTCTGTGTCCTTATTGAGAATGGTAATAATAATGCCAATTGTTGTGAAGATTAAATAAGGCAAGTACATAAAAAGACACAACTCTGGTTAGTGGAGAGGCTAGCTCCTCTCCAACAGCCCCTTTCTCCTTCTGGACAGAGAAGCAGACCACATTAACCTGCTTCTATTGCAGTTGGATGTGGTCATCTAACTGAATTCTAGCCAATAGAATATGGACTAAAGTGATGCAATCACTCCAGTTCTGCCCCATAAAAATTTACCACTAATGAGCTTCCATGTTCTTTCCTCTTCTGCATGGGAGATGTTTACACCCAAAGCAGTTTTGGAAGCTAATGTTTAAAATGTCAGCAACTCTATCAGCCTGGACTCCTGTATTACTATGTAGAGCAAATCTTCCCTCCCTTTGCTCAGTAACCTACAGCCTTTTTACTATTTTTGTTAGTAAAAAATAAACTCTTATTGTGTTAGCCTGCTCAAGCTGATACAGACAGAATCCGATGCCTAGTAAGTGCTAAATAAATGTTTATTTTCTTTCACCCTTATCCTGAAGAACATGAGCAAATGAGCTACAACCCAGAGAGAGTAAATCACCTACCATTATACATGAGAGATGGCAGGTAGACGTAATGCATGGTGATTGTGGACTGGAGGTAAAATGTATTTGTTTTGTATGTACCAGATCTTGAATGGGATAACAAGCCTCATGCTGCCCAAGGGAGAACTGTTTCAAGGAATGGTATTTTACTTTGCTTGACTTGTTACCATGTGAGTAAGTGAATAGGAAGAAAACAGTAACACCAGGGGAGAAAGAAAGAAAAAGAAACAGTGGTGGCACTGACAGGAAACCCAGAGGCTTTTCCCTGCAGCAACATGGGAAATACAAAGAACCACCTTTGGGATCCTGGAGGATTAATGACAAATGCACCAGCAGGAAGGAAATACCAGAACAAGGCATTCTGGGTGATGCCAAATGCCCTGGTGGTCTTCCTGATAAGGAAGATCCTTGTAATTTGAACCTTACAAAGACTGGATTTTTGCATAAGTTAGACTTTCCAGAGCTATGAGCCAGTTTTATAGAATTGTTATATTGACCTATCCACCCTCAACTGAAACACGTTCTGTGTCTACAAATTAAAAGTGCTTGCAAGTGGGGTATGCTTTCATTATCATACAATTTCTTCATATCCTTGGAAGAAGGTAACTAATGCCAAAAGAAATATAATGCATTCAGAGAATAAAGCTTTACTGTTGAGGTCACATTAAAACCTCTTGTCTATTAAGAGAATACAACCCTGAAACAGATTTGAAGGGAGATAGAGAGGATATTACAGAAGGAAAAAGGTGGGAAGAGATCATAAAAAGAATATAAGGTTAGTTTTTTGGTTATGAAAATAAAGAAAAAATGTTTGAGATCACAAAGCGAAAAATCCTTATCTATTCTTCCATCCACCCATTCATCACCCATTCCTTCACCCACCCATCCACACATCCAACCATGTGTCCATCCAACATCCATCTTCCCTTCCTCACTTCCTTCCTTCCTTCCTTCCTTCCTTCCTTCCTTCCTTCCTCCCTCCCCCCTCCCTCCCTCCTTCTTTCCTTCCCTCCCTCCTTTCTTCCCTCCCCTTCTTCCATACATCATCCATTCATCCATCTATCCATCCATCCATAGATCTAGTTATAGGATATGCTATACCTAGATCTATGCATATAAATGCAAAAAATACCAGGAAAATTCATTCAGAAATCCTATGGAAAAGAAAAGAGAGGGATATTCTGATTATTAAATATGCAACCAACTTAATATTTCATTCCACTTGTTTTAAGTTCACTCACTTTTCCTGTAAGTGTTTAATGAGCACTCCTGTGTCCTGGCCACTGGGACAATAGACCAATTCTGTATCTTCATGGAACTTACAGTCCTGTGGTGACAGGGGCTACGGTGGTAAAGACCATAAACACATGTCAACATACTACAAAAAAGAGGAATAATGAGTTATAACAAGGTAGGTGGTAAGGAAATCTGCCTGCTGAGGTGACAGGCATTTAAGCTGAGATCTGAAAGAAGAGAAAGTAAACCTCATCAAAATAACAGGTAATAGTGTTCCAGGTAGGAGTAGCATGTATTTGGACCCTGAGCCAAAGAAATAAATAGTAGCCAACTAGCCACCATATAACTGGTAATGGAGAGGGTTTTGACAGGAGGCTGGAAAGGAGGGCCAGGCCTCCTTTGTAGGGCACAGGAGTTTGGATTTCATTAGAAAGCTCTTTAAGTAAAGGGATGACTTGAGGTGGGTCAATTTTTAAGAGTCCACCCAAGGTCCTTTGGGGGGAATGGACTGGAGATGCAGAGATGAGAATGGAAGCAAGGTGACTATTAAATTTAAGGGGAAAGACGGCAACTTGGGCTGGGTGATGGTTGAGGAGATAGGGAAGGGTGAGGGGGTTGGAGACAGATAGTAGAGTAAACAGGGTCTGCCGACAGCCTGGATGTGAGCGGTGAGGGGCATGGTGACAGCAATGATGACTCCCAGAATACAGGCATTGGTAACTTGGCAGATGATGGTGCCACTTACAGAACCAGAAGGTTGCTAGGCTCAGCCCCTCATCTTCTGTCATTCTCCCTGGCTGAGGTATGGGGCTGCCATTGCCCCATCTGTAAAATGGGGATGATAACAGCTTCCTTAACTACCGCAGAAGACTATTAAGACTATTAAGAGACTTGCAGGAGATAATGTGATACTAATGAAAACACTAATGAAGGAGTTATGAGAACAAGCCTCTCTGTGATGCCAGGTGGTGGTGTGAGTAAATTTCTTTTAGGCCTATACTAATGATTCCACCTCAGTTGGGTGAGATTGACAAGGCATGAAAATAATGCAATAGGACTAATTTTCATAAATCAGAGTAAAAAAGTTTTCTCATTATTGTATCATTGCACCATGAATTGGGAGCAGGTGTAAGGGAGGGTGCAAATGAGTGATCATACACACCATAATGAACCCTGCAGCAGTCCTGAAAATCTGGGGCAACTACATAAGTCATCTTCAGAAGCACTAGGGACCTGAGAAGGGTCCTGCTCAGGAGCATGGACTTAGAGCATCTAAGAAGGTCCCCATAGTGCCTTTGGCTGAAAATACACAAACTTGTTCCAAATATGCTGCCACTCTGACCTTGAAGCAAGCACCCAACTTTTAATAATCATGCATTTTCATATATAACACAGGAATAATAATGCCTTCCAGGCACCACTGTTACGAAAATTGGATGGCAGAATAGATGGAAGAGCTTACTCTCAGATATCCACAGCTCCTGCACTGTCTCCTTCTCAGAAAGCCCCTTCTCCCCTATACCGAAATAGGATAACCCCTACATCTTTCACTCTGTCTTCCCTCCTAACTCCATCACTTGTCTGCCTCCCCCACTGGAACAGAAGCTCCATTAAGGCAAAGATTTTTGTCTATCCTCTTCACTTCTCTATTCCCAGTACCTGGCTTATAACTGATCCTCAGTGAACATTTAATGAATGGATTAATAGATGAATGTAAATAAACTTCTAAAGGTGTCTAAAGATGACAGATGTGGAGTCTATGCTGGCTTTCCTTTCTTCTATTCCTCCAGTGACTATTAGAGCAATGTTTGCTCCAGTTTATTGCAAATGCGTCCTTCATCTCATGGTTTGAGTATAGCAATAGAGTCTGCCTGCCTGCCTTGGAATCTTCCAGTCATACCAGATGTGTGACTTGGGACAAGTTATTTAACCACTCTATATCAACACTGTCCCTCGTTTCCTTTACTCATCAATAAGTCCCTCCATTTGTCCATCTGCATTGCCATCCATCATTATGCACGCATCCAAGCCTCCATATGTCTATCCTGACTATTCATCTATTTGTTTCTTCATTCAATAAATATTAACTGAGTACCTAATATGTGCTAAATTCCATATCATATCCTAGAGGCCCCAAGGTATATTATGTGCTTAATTTTATGGGCCCACAAGATTAGGCCATGGGGTATCCAGATATGTGGGTAAACATTGTTTCTGAGTGTGTCTGTGAGGGTGTTTACAGATGAGATTCAATTTGAATTTCTAGACTAATTAAAACTGATTGGCCTATCCTACATGTGAAGCCTCCAATTCACTGAAGACTGGAATAGAACAAAAAGGATGAATCAGAAAGGACTCGGCCTTTGCCTGACTGTCTTCAAGATGGGATATTGATCTTCTGGTTCTCAGACCTGTGGAATCAGACTGGAACTTACATTACCAGCTCTTTGAGGTCTCCATCTGGCTGACTATAGATCTTGGGGCTTCTCAGCCTTTATAATGACACAAGCCAATTCATTTTATAATAAATACCTCTCACTCCTTCCCTTTCTCTCTCCCTTAATCTCAATAGATGATAGATAGATAGATAGATAGATAGATAGATAGATAGATAGATAGATAGATAGACATAAACGTCCTATTGATCCTGTTTTTCTAGAATACCCAGACTCATACATTAAGATAGTGTATCCACTGCAGGATCTATAGCCAGGACCTGGAGCTTCTACCTGTCCAGGTCTGATGAATTTTCAGATATGATGACTGGACATGAAGCAGTAGGAGCCATATTGCTTAACTGTGGCAGGTCTCTTAGTGACACTCTCATGATTCCTGGCTTACCAAATTCACATTGCCTCTTAACGTGAGGCAAACAGCTGGGATTGTCTTGTGAAGAAACTTGCTGTGGCAAGTGCTCTGCCATGTTTTTCCTGCTGAGGAAAGTGAAGCTATGCATGGGGTCAGGGATCTCACATAGACCCCTGAGTAACACCTCAGAAACAGAGCTCCGGAAGTCCCAGAATATTATCTTTTGTGCCATCCCTACCTGGATTTTTGAGAAAACCCAGGTTGCCCACATAATGGTGCTCAGAGTATATAAATAACTTCCAAGGACCTCACCTCAGCATTTCCAGCCTTCATCCAAAACTTCCTATCTCCTGCCGCTCTGTCACTTCTGATTCTATAACATGAGGCTCAATTAGAATCAAACCCCCGTGAGCACAGGGGTTTTTATCTCTTTGTTTATGGCTATGTTCCCACACCTAGAGCAGTATTTGCCACATGGCAGGCGGTCAATAGTTATTTTTTGAAAAAATGCATTCTTGAAATTTTTACCTCCTGGATTCCTCTTATATTTGGAGTCACTTGTTTGAATTCCCTCTGGGTGATGTCCTTGTCACATGATGGACACCTAATAAATCCCAGTTTCTTCTCCTCTTCCTCTCTACATTTTTGTAATTTTGCATGGTTAGTGTTTGAAATTCCTAGTTGTTGAAATGGAGACATAAATGTTCCATTACTAACTTCAACTTTTGGTATCTTTCTAGGATATAATATTGAATACTTTCACTCTGAATTTATCTCTGTGGCTCAGTAGCACCCTACCTCAGCTAGCTTTTTGCACAGGGTCCCCAGCAACAAAGGTGGAAGGATGGCCAGGCATCAAGGTATATCTGATACCCCAGGACATGAAAAATGGGCCACAATTACAAATACCATGTTGGAAAGGCAGGGAGCAGCTGTCCAACTTCTCTGCTACTGGGAAAAAAAAAAGTGTGTATGTGAATCTGATCAGGCAAGATCTATATCCAATAAGCGTTCATTGAATATCTATCACATGCCAGATCCTATGCTAGATGCTTTCAATATACCTTTTGATTAATTCATTGAACAGCACACATGATAATATTTGTTAAAGTTACAGAGGCTTAATACTACCTCAGATCAAGGTAACTATTACAGGTAAGGAAAAATGTCTGCTAACTCCTTATTGGTTCCTCTTCTTTATTGGGGATTGGTCAATTATCTCAAAGTCAGAATGGTTAAAATAGCCAGACATGAGCATAGAAACATTTCTTTTGCTTCTTTCTTCAGTTGAGCTTAGTGGTTCTCAAATTTTAGTGTACCTAGACAAATCTTTACAGGGTTGTAGAAGGAAAACCTCATGAACTGTACTTTATACATGACTTAGGGATTTCTCATGGGTAACACTGACCCTATATGCTGAGTGAGCTTTCTACACTGACCTCAGACTTAGCCTAGTAAGTGAGACTCTGCTCTGTGACTTCATCTTCCCACCATGGACACCTCACTAGTTGTGTTCCTCTCCTGATGCATTCTCAGGGCTGTGGTGGGGGAGTGGAGGATTTCCAACTTCCTCTGGCATCGTGCCATTCCCTATAACTCAGTTTTATTGATTTTTCCTTGTTATGGTTTGGAGGCTTGGCATCTCCAAATTAACATTGCTTATGACTATATACGATTGCATGCCCTTTGGACAGTAGTACAAATCTTTTACATGCCCATCCCCACCCCCGGCTCTTCATGAAGAGGGCTTCCATGTAGCTGTGGAGGATTCCCTGTTCATCTTTACGAATCTAGTTGCTTTTATGAGTTCAGCTCTTCAGGTCTCATCAATTCTTGAGGACAATCCTATTTCTAGGGGAAATCAGTTTCGCTCTTTCCATGTTCCTCTGCAGAAGGAAAGGAATGAACACTTCTGTAAGAAGGGCCATGACTGCTTTGTATACAATCACCCCCAAAGTCTGTCAGCTCATGTACCTTGGAGAACCCTAGCCAATATGGTCATAGCTCGAGGATGAATTATTTCTCGAGGGTGGATGAGAGGAGCATAAACATCCAAATACTGAAAGGTTTCAACTTTTCCTTTGAAGAAAAGCACTGCTAGCATTGCAAATGGAACCCATCCTGACCTACTCATTCCATCTGAGTAATCTTGGGACAGTTTCTCAATTAATCTGAGTCCTGGTTTAATTTTTTATGAAACTGCCTATAGTAGAATTGTGAAAATCAGGCAAAAAAATTGACATTTATTAAGCTTCTATAAAGTGCTTGATGATATATATGTATATATATTTTAAATTATAAAATTTTATTAACAATATTATAAAGTAAGAATTAGTAATAATAATAATGAGAGTGCAAATGTATTGTTTACTATGCACCTGATACCAGGCCAACTGTTGTCTAAGCATTTCCTCATATGGTTCACAGGACCCTGTGAGGTAAGTGGTAGTATTTATTTATAGGAGAAGACTGAAGCACAGAGAGGTTAAGTGACTTGCTAAAAGTTGCACAGTTCAAAATTTAGGGAGCCAGAACTCACACTGACAATTCACTGGCTCAAAAGCGTATGTGTGTGTACTATCTCACAGTATCATTGTTCCAATCTTGTGAGTGTGGAAATGAAAGCTAGGAGAGACAAAACAACTGACCTCAGTGACACAGCTTGTAAATGGCAGATTCAGAGGCTGCCTACTCCTGAAGCACCCTGCCTCTGGGATTAAGTACAGCCACATGTGTAAAGGCCAGCTGACTGATTCCTAGCATAAAGGAAGCACTCAGAAAATATAAAAATCTTTTCTTCTTTCCTTCATGTGTCTTTGTCTTTTTATTTGCTTTCAGGGTCTCTGTGCAATGACACTTTTCATGTGGTCTCTTTTCATAAACTTATCCTAACCTCTCTGGCTTCTGCATCTAACCCTCCTACTCCAGTAGGCCTGACAGTGGACTTTGAAATCAGGCAGGACATACACTTTACCAGAACTGTCACATTGCATGTGTCTACCTTTAGCTGCCTTGGGCTGAGAGCTGCCCTTCCACCTCCAGCTAAAAGAAGTCAACCTCCACCATCTGGAGATGTGGATCAACCCACTCTGATTTCTAAGAGTCCTTAAGGTCCTTCCTCATCTGCACCTTCTCTGGCAGGGGCCGAGGGGCTCTGGCTACAGGCTTTCTAGTAGAACCAGGTGACACCAGCTCAGAAAAACTCCTGATGCTATTCATGTGTGTACACACATACAGCATCAAAATATACCTTGTAAATTCTTCACAATCTATTCCCCATTTTCTTCTGTTATACTACAAACAGACAAATGGCAAAAGCTTAATTGCCCCTGAATAAAAGGCTGCCCAGAGAATGTTTGTTTTGTTGCCTGCCTGTAGAGTTGCTCCAGAGTCCCTGCAAGGGCTTCATGTCTGATGCAGCTCAGATACTGAGACATGTCTATAGCTGGTCACAGGAGCAACTTGGTAGGCCAGGGCAACCATGGTGTGGCTATCATGAACTTGTTCATTCCCAGGGGAGGGGCAGCCTCATGGGTGCTCCCTTCTAAAGGTGCTGGGCCCTTGACCCCAGATTCCTCAGCAGTGGAACAGCATCTGCAGCATCTCTCTGGGCAATTGTATTGCTCATGGGACTTGGGAACAAGGGGAAGTGTCATAATTACATTGAGGATCCAACATTACGAGTCATAAACCATCCCACTCTGATACATAAACTCCCCATCTAGCCACAAGGTTACTCCTTGCTGTTTTCTGTCAGATTGGGACTCTTCCCTGATTTTAGGCAGTAGATATAAAACATGATCAAGAATGGGTATTGTCTTGCCCTCATGAAGGTTAAAGTTTAATGAGAGAGACAGAAATAAAATCCAGCCTTGGCTAGTGTGGCTCAGTTGGTTGGAGCATCATCCCATAAACTGAAAGGTCAAGGGTTCAATTCCCAGTCAGAGCTCATACCTAGGTTGCGGGTTCAGTCCCTAGCTGGGGTACATATGAGAGGCAATCGGTCAATACTTCTCTCTTACATCAATGTTTCTCTCCCTCTTTCTACCCCTCTCCCCACCTCTATAATTTTTATTTTATTTTATCTATTTTTAGACAGAGGAGTAGGGAGGGAAAAAGAGAGGGAAAGAGACATCAATGTGTGGTTGCCTCTCACATGCACCCCACCAGGGACCTGGCCCATAACCCAGGCATGGGCCCCAATCAGGAATTGAACTAGTGAGCCTTTGGTTTGCAGGCCAGAGCTCAATCCACTGAGCCACACCAGACAGTGTCCTTCTCTACACGATTTTTTAAAAAAATGCATTAAAAAGAAATAAAACCTGATAATTAAATAAATGTTAAGCTATAATAGTTATAATTGCTGCAGAGCTGAAGCTTAATGAACTGCAGAAGCCTACAATTTTGGGATGTGAGCTGGCCAGGGGCCCAGAAATGGCTTCCATGAAGAAGAGCCATAGTTGAGCTGAAATCAGAGTGTGTTAACTAGGAGGGGCAACACATGCTCCAGATTGTGTGGCAGGGCACAGGGAGCAGGGCAAGTGTGAATGACTAGACAGGGCCAGTGTGGCTGCAGTGAAGAGAGGACTGTGGAGGCTCAAGCTGAATCTTCCAGACCTCAGAGGAGGCCGCACTCATGAAGGATTCTATCCTTATCTGCAGAGAAATGGGAAAGCACTGCAGAGTTTTAAGCAATGGGGGACGTGAGTGGCATAATCAAAATTATTTTATGTTTTCGTCACTCTGGCTACTATGGGGAGAGTGGTTTTGGCAGAGGCAGGGACAAAGTGGGATGGATCAAAGTGGGGGTGGCCGAGGTCAAAGTTATTATAATAATCCAAGCAAGAGACATCATCAGTGTGGCCTGGGATGATGGAGATGGTGGGAAGTGAAGAATTTTAGGTGTTATTTAAGGAGTAAATCAGAGGGCCTGTTGATGGCTTTGATGTTAAGGGAGTACAGGGAGCCAGAGTATTAGGGTAGGTACTGGATTTGGAGTTGGCTCAGTAGGAAGATGGGTGTACTCGATTCTGTTAGGAGTCTTGGTTTGGTTTAATCCATTTCCAGTACCATTTGTCACGTAATGGGGAAGGAAAGCACCCTGGGAGCAAATGGATCACTATTTACTCCCCAGAGCAGCCCGCAGCATGCTGTAACCAAGTCCAGTAATAGAAAGAAAATATATCTGAGTAGCTCAGATGTGCCCAGTATGTGGCTGGCAATGTGCCTACCACTTCCTTTAATGGTCAAATGACATAAACTCGAGCCCCATCATGAGCCTGTGAAAGAGATGCCAGCACACTCTTAATCACCATGGCTCTTCCAGGTGCCACAGAACAGGTGCAGAAACTGGACCTCAAAATGTTAAGAGAACAATCAATCAGCATGGTCCATACTGAAGGCCTGAGGTAGCCAGGAGGAAGAAACTGTCTGCTTGACAGTGACATGAGAGGTGGAGGGGAAGGGGAGTACTTACTCTATATTTGGACAGAGAGGTGTAGGTGCTTTAGACCCAATTAAATCATATCAGATGATCAGAAAACACAGAGAAGTAACCTAAATCCACACTTATGAGAGGCACAATTGGAGATTAGTGGGTGGAGAGAGAAGTGAAAAAGAAACTGATATTTATGAGAGGTCAAAGGGCTTTTTGCACCCCATTCATTCAGCAAGGACTTTTTTGCACACCTACTAAGTGCTAAGCATTGTTCTAGGCATTTGTAAACAAGATTACTCCATACCCTCATGGTGCTGACATTCTAGTGAGTGTGCCTGACAAAAGAAGATAAGCAAATAAATATGTGATACACCGTCATGTGAATATAAGGACTATAAATAAAAATAAAAGAAAGGAGATAGAGAGGAGAGTGCTCCCATAAATAGAGCAACGAGGAAGTGACACTTGGGCAGAGACCTTGTATGTGTGAGGAAGCAGGGGTTAAGACTAACTGAGGCGATGAGCATTCCAGGCACATGCAAAAAAAAATTCTATTTAATACAACCAACGGGTTCTTAACCCACTTTTCAGATGAGAACACTGAGCAATAGAAATGAGTTGATATGTCTGGGGTTGTAAAGCTTATGACTGGCAAAGCTGAGGTTTGAACCTGGACTGGACTGACTTTATTTTATTATTATTATAATAATTATTATTTTTAATGCTTAGTAATTTAGGGTTTACTTTTCTAAAAGTTGACAAAAATAAACTATTATGCATGCATTTTGAACATTATAATATAAATATAACACAAAACATCCAATGTTAAATACTGACCTCCCATGCCCAACTTGGACTTAAGATATTGAGTATTTTAATTTAGTGGTAAGGTACTTTTAAAGTTTTGTTACAGCTTAAAGTATATACTATTATTCCTAATCAAAATCTTCATGAAATCTAAATTGCTGTATTAAAAAATGTTTTAATGTTCTATTTTTTTATTGTTGTTCAAGTACAGTTGTCTCCATTTTCCCCCATCACTTCCCCTCATCTCAGCCATCCCCACATCCTACACATTGGTTTTGTCCATGTGTCCTTTATAGTTGTTCCTGAAAATCCTTCCCCCTTTCATCCCCTATTATCCCTACCCATCTCCCCTCTGGTTATGGTCAACTTGTTCTTAATTTCAATGTCTCTGGTTATATTTTGCTTGCTTGTGTGTTTTGTTAATTGGGCTTTACTTAAAGGTGAGATCACATGGTATTTGTCTTTCACTGCCTGGCTTATTCCGCTTAGCATAATGCTTTCCAGTTGCATCCATGCTGTTGCAAAGGGTAGGAGCTCCTTCTTTCTTTCTGCTGCATAGAATTCCATTGTGTAAATGTACCATAGTTTTTTGATCCATTCATTTACTGGTGGGCATTTAGGTTGCTTCCAGCACTTGGCTATTGTAAATTGTGCTGCTATGAACATTGGGGTGCATAGGTTCTTTTGGATTGGTGTTTCAGGGTTCTTAGGATATAACCCTAGCAGTTGAATTGCCGAGTCAAAAGGTAGTTCCATCCTTAGTTTTCTGAGGAAATTCCATACTGTTTTCCACAGTGACTACACCAGTCTGCAATCCCACCAACAGTGCACTAGGGTCCTTTTTTCTCCACATCTTCTCCAACACTTGTTGTTTGTTGATTTGTTTATGATGGCCATTCTGACTGGTGTGAAGTGGTATTTCACTGTGGTTTTAATTTGCATCTCTCTGATGACTAGTGATGCTGAGCATCTTTTCATATGTCTCTGTGCCCTTTGTATGTCCTCATTTGAGCAGTATCTGTTCAAGTCCTTTGACCATTTTTTAATTGGATTATTTGTCTTCCTGGAGTACAGTCGTGTGAATTCTTTATATATTTTGGAGACCAAACCCTTGTCCGAGGTATCATTGGCAAATATGTTTTCCCATATGGTTGGTTCTCTTTTTATTTTGCTGATGTTTTCTTTAGCCATGCAGAACCTTTTTATTTTGATGAAATCCCATTTGCTTATTCTTTCCTTTATGTCCCTTGCTCTTGGGGACATATCGGTGAAAATATTGCTATGTGGAATATCTGAGATTTTCTTGTCTATGTCCTCCTTTATGACTTTTATGGTATCATGACTTATATTTAAGTCTTTTATCCATCTTGAATTTATTTTTGTGTATGGTGTAAGTTGGTGATCGAGTTTCATTTTTTTGCATGTAGCTGTCTAGATCTCCCAACACCAGTTGTTGAAGAGGCTATTATTATTCCATTGTATGCTTCAGCCATCTTTTTCAAATATTAATTGACCATAGAGAGTTGGGTTTATTTGGGGGCTAACTATTGTTCCATTTTTCTATGTGTCTGTTCTTATGCCAGCCCCAGGCTGTTTTGATTATAGTGGCCTTGTAATACAGTTTGATATCAGGTATTGTGATCCCTCCTACTTTGTTCTTTCTCAAAATTGCTATTCAGGGTCACTTATAGTTCCATGTAAATTTTGGAAATGTTTATTCTATATCTGTGAAATAGAACATATAAATATGTCATTGATATTTGAATAGGGGTTGCATTAAATCTATAAATTGCTTTGGGTAATATGGTTATTTTGATGATGTTAATTCTTCTGATCCACAAACATTGTACATGCTTCCATTTGTTTGTGTCTTCCTTAATTTCTTTCTTCAGTGTTGTGTAGTTTTCTGACTACAGGTCTTTTACCTCCTTGGTTAGGTTTGCTAGGTACTTTATTTTTCTTGTTGCTATATCAAATGGGATTTTTTTCTTGATTTCTGTTTCCAATACTTCATTATTGGTGTACAAAAATGTCTTTGATTTCTGAAGATTGACTTTGTATCCCACTGTATTACCAAATTCATTTATTAGGTTGAGCAGTTTTTTGGTGTAGTCTATAGGATTTTCTATGTACATTTTCATGTCACCTGAAAACAATGAGTTAAGTTTCCTCTTTTCCAATTTGGATGCCTTTTATTTCCTTTTCTTGTCTGATTTCTGTGGCTAGGACTTCCAATACTATGTTGAATAGAAGTGGGAAAGTGGACAACCTTGTCTTCTTCCTGATCTTAGTGGGAAAGCTCTAAATTTTTGCCCATTGAGTATGATGTTGGCTGTAGGTCTCTCATATATGTCCTTTATTATGTTGAGGAATGCTCCCTGTATTCCCATTTTGCTGAGTGTTTTATCATAAATGGGTGCTGTACCTTATCAATAGATGCTTTTTTCACATTTATTGATAGGATCATGTGATTTTTGTCTTTCCTTTTGTTTATGTGATGTATTACATTCATTGATTTGCAAATATTGTACCAACCTTGTATCCCTGGAATGAACCCACTTGATCATGGTGTATGACCTTTTTAATGTATTGTTGGATCCAATTTGTCAATATGTTGTTAGAGGATTTTGGCAACTATGTTCATCAGTGACATTGGCCTGAAGTTTTCTTTCTTTCTTGTGTCTTTATCTGGTTTTGGGATCAGATGATGCTGGCTTCATAAAAAGAATTTGGGAATCTTCTATGTTCTTGGATTTTTTGGAATAGTCTGTGAAGGATAGGGTTTAGCTCTTCCTTAAATGCTTTGTAATACTCTTCTGCGAAACTGTCCAGTCTAGGACTTTTGTGTGCTGGGAGTTTTTTTTAATACTGTTTCAATTTCATCAGCTGATATTGGTCTGTTCAGGCTTTCTGCTTCTTCATTCAGTTTTGGAAGATTATATTTTCCTAGAAATTTGTCCATTTCACCTAGGTTTTAAAATTTCTTGGCATATATTCTTTGTAGTATTTTCTTACAATCCTTTGTATTTTTGTAGCATTCTTTATAATCTCTCTTCTTTCATTTCTGATTGTGTTTATTTGGGTCCCCTTTCTTTTTTTCTTGATGAGTCTGCTTAAAGGGTTGTCAATTTTGTTTATCATTTCAAAGACCCAGCTCCTGGATTTATTGATCTTTAAAATTGTGGTTTTAGTCTCTATGTCATTTAATTCTGCTCTAATCTTGACTATTTCCTTCCTTCCATTTGTTCTGGGCTGTCTCTGTTGTTGTTCTTCCAGTTCTTGTAGATGTAGGGTTAGGTTGTTTATTTGAAATGTTTCTATCTTTTTTAGATAGGCATGTATCACTATGAAATTCCCACTCAGGATTGCCTTTGCTGTGTCTGCTAAGTTTTGGATTGTTGTGAGTTCATTTTCTTTTGTTTCCAGAACTTTTGGATTTCTTCCTTGATCTCATTCTTAATCCATTCATTGTTTAATAGCATGCTATTCAATCTCCATGAGTGTAAGTGTTTTTGAGTTTTTTCCTTGAGGTTGGTTTCTAGTTTTGGTCCTGTGTGGTCAGAGAAAATACTTGATATGATTTCAATTTTCTTGAATTTGTTGAGACTTACTTTGTGTCCTATCATGTGGTCTATCTTTGAAAATGTTCCATGTGCATTTGAAAAGGATGTGTACTTAGCTTCTTTGGGATGAAAGGCTCTATCAATATTAATTAAGTCCATTTCATCCAGGGCATTGTTCAATGCCACAATGTATTTGTTGATATTTTCTTTGGAAGATCTGTCCATTTTTGACATTGGGGTGTTCAAATCCCCTATTATAACGGTATCGCTGTCAATATCTTTCTTGAAGTCCTCCAAGATTTTCTTTATGTATTTGGGTGCTCCTATGTTGGGTGCATATATATTTACAATGTTTATGTCTTCTTGATGGATTCTACCCTTGAGTATTATGAAGTGACCTTCTGGGTCTCTTTTCATAGCTCTTTTTTTGAAGTCTATTTTGTCTGATATGAGTATTGCTACCCCGGCTTTTCTTCCCTGTCCATTTGCTTGGAAAATTTGTTTCTAGCCCTTCACTTTCAGCCTGTGTAGGTCTTTTGTTCTGAGGTGGGCCTCTTGTAGGCAGCATATGTGTAGGTCATGATTTTTTATCCACTCAGCTATTCTGTCTTTTGATTGGAGCATTTAATCCATTTACATATACAGTTATTATTGATAGGTACTTATTCTTTGCCATTTTCATACCTGCGTTCCTCTCTCTCTCTCTCTCTCTCTCTCTCCTTTGTTTCCTTAAAGCAGTCCCTTTAGCATCTCTTGCAGAGCTGGTTTGGTGGAAGTATATTCTTTTAGATTTCTTTTATCTGGGAAGCTCCTTATTTGGCCTTCTATCTTGATTGAGAGCCTTCCTGGGTAAAGTAGCCTTGGTTGCAGGCCTCTGGTTCTCATTACTTGGAGCATTTCTTGACATTCTCTTCTGGCTTGGAGCGTTTCCATTGAGAAGTCAGCTGGGGCTCGCTTGTACTTTACTTCCTGTTTCTCCCTTGGTGTTTTTTAGATTCCCTCTTTCTCTTGGTATTTTGCCATTTTAATTATGATGTATCTTGAAGTGGGCCTCTTTGGGTTCCTCTTGATTGGGACTCTCTGTGTTTCCTGGATTTGTGTGACTTCTTCTCTCAGAAAATTAGGAAAGTTTTCCATCATTACTTTTTCAAACAGGTTTCCTATCCCTTGCTCTTCTTCTTCTCCTTCTGGTATCCCTATTATATGGATTTTTAATGTTCTAAAACATGCGAGTTTGTACTAGTGTTCAGATTTTTAGGGAATAAGTACCCAAGAATATGTTTTAACACATTTAGTTAGATAAGTTTGTTTGCAGTTAAAACAGAAACACCTTTTTCTGGTATTGAAAAAAATGGACTGGCCTGACTTTAAATCAGCTATCATTCCAACTACACTGTGTCTGATGATAAATTTTATTTAGGCTTCCACCAGTCCATGCAGAAGTTCAGACATGCTTGCTTAAAGACCCAGGTCTCAACTGAGGGGAAAAACAGAGACAAATGGAAATAGACCAAACATAGTCCACCAAGAAGAGGTGGATGGGTCCCCCTCTATTCCTAACTTTATTCTTACATATGTGATTCACTTTCTCCTGTTGCAAAATGTACCCACCTCCTGCGGTTAGGAGAAGCACTGAGGAGATCACAGCTATGTACCATGTGCTATTAAAGACACTACCGCAATGACTGGTGATCTCTGCTTATCCTCTGAGGTCCACACCAACTATCACCCCCTTATTGCTATTTTCTGGAACCCTCCACACAGAATTAATCTCTCCTCTCCTTGTTTTACAAATCACTATTAAAGTATTTATTTGTCTCTGAATGGATCCATAAAGTGTGCTTTTTGAAAGATGAGAGTAAGGATTTTTATGTGGCTATAGAGGCCTTGTGATACCCTGTAGAATTTTAATAAATGTTATTATGGTTAATATATAATATATAATCTAAGATGCCCTGTGGACCCCTTAATATATGGTATGCATGAATTTCTGGAAAAAGCAGTGTCTGGGACATGAGCTAAAAGCTCTCTAAGCCACCATTACAGGAATTACTAAAAAACAGTCTGTCTCTATTTCAGAAAAGCAAGACCCAAAAAGTAAAGGTGTGGTGTTACATATCCAAACTGTGTCTTCCAAGGTTTTAATTAGAATAACTTGTATGAAACTATTAATTATAGCACCTAAGAATTCTATCACTCTTCTACTCTAATTAAGCAGCAAATTTATTGGTGAAGAGCCCTGGTCGTTGAGACAGGTCCACCTACACTCAAATTCTAAGTGTGCTCCTATAATCTGATACCTTGGGCAAATTCCATAATCTCTTTTAACCTCAATTTTCTAATGTTTAAATGAGGTCCAAGATATGCATTTTTCTTTCATAAAAACCAACTGAGGTCATTCACATACTGGCATGTATGATTAAAATAATATTCAAGAAATGGCAGGATACTATTATTGTTTCAGCCAAGCATGTAGGCCTCATAAGGCAGTGCTCTTCCTGTATCATTCACCGATAATCTGTGATGCTACCCCATCTCTGCATCCACACACAAAGCCCAGTATGCTAGTATGCCCAGACACTCAAATATTTGTTGAATGAATAAATGCATTAACTCACTTCCACATGTGTTCATATACTTAGCCTCCACACAATCCTGTCACGTGGGCATTATTGATAGGGTACCTGCATTTCAGATGAGATAGCTCAGGATTCTAGATAGGGGTGGACAAATTTGTTCTAAATTACAGAGTTACTAAGGAAGAGTCAGAATTTTGAGTTAATTTTTTTTGGATCTAAGCCCCACCATCATTTCACTCCATTGAACTCTCTCCAGAAAGTCTGTAGGATGCTGGATGAGTGAGGAACCAGCAGAAACATGACTTTCTATCAAAGAATCATATCTGGAAGGCCATAGGCTGTGTCCCACTGGGTGAACCACCACTTGAATGACAGCAGTGTTCAGAAGCAGGGGCTGCAGAGAGCATGACAAAGCTATTAGCAACCAGGGACTCAAGGGACTTATAAAGAACAAAGGTAACTATAGCAAACTCCAACCCTTTGGTTGGCAGACTAAAGACCTTAGGAGACAGAGACGATCATGGAAACATGATCAGAGCTTAGACTTGGAAGCATTTAAAACTTCAATCCCTATGTTTTATAGGAAAAAGTAATGAGAGATTAGCTGGGTGTGAGCTTTGAGACTCAAAATCAGAAAAAAAAAAAAAGGAGCCAGGGGAAGTGAGTTCCAGTGGAGAGGCTACTTCTGAAGAGCCTTGGTGATTCTAGAAACACAAATCTTATAATCTTCATAGAAAGCCTATGGTTAACAGAAGAGAGGTGGGAGGGGATAACAGGGGGAAAGGAGGGAAGAGTTTTCAGGAACATCTATAATGGACACATGGACAAGGTGGGATGGAATCAGGGGAGGGAGGTGGGATGGCTGGGATGAGGGGAATGGTTAAGGGGTAAATGCAGGCAACTGTACTTGAACAACAATAAAAATAAATAAATATTGTGTATCTTCATTATATATATCTGGAGATTATACACACACACACACACATATATATATACAAAGCCTGTAGTGTAGTTGAAGGCACTGAAATATTATGGAGGGATTAACTTGGATAAGCAGGGCATGAGAGGAAGAATAATAACCATTCACAGACTTCTGAAGGAGGGAGATACTGAGGATAGATGAGCATAACAGAAGCTGGGCCATGGGAATCTGCCAGGAACAAATGCATAAAATTAAGCTGAGGGACTATAGATCAGGCCAAAGTCCAAATCTGGCAGGGACGCCATCTCACCAGGAGCTACGGGCCCTCGTTCTTTGGAAACATCGATGTGAGAGGGAAACATTGGTCAGTTGCGTCTCATATGTGCCCCAACCAACTGGGCATGGAACCTGAAACCTAGGCATGCACCCTGACTGGGAATTGAACTGGCAGCCTTCACTTTGTGAGACAACAACCAACCAGCTGAGCCATACCAGTCAGGGCTTCCTGTCCCTCTTTCTGCTCACCATTTTATATCCATTCCTGTCATAGGACTTTGGCACTTGCATTCTTATTAATTATGTAATTCTCTTCCCCCAAGACCTCACAAGGCTGATTCCAGGTCATTTCACATGTTATCTCCCTCCCAGAGGCTGTCCTAACTTCACAGTCCTCATAAAGTATCTCTGTAACTTTCCCCACCAGCCATCAAATTATGCTTTTTTTCTTATTCAGGGCACTTGTCATATGTGAAATTATTGCCTCGATTAACACTTTTCTGGCTTTTTTTAATCTTCCATGCACTAGAGTCTGTCTACATCAGAGATCAAACACTGTACATAGGCCGAATCTGGCCAGTCATCTGCTTTTATAGATAGTTTTATTGGTACATAGCCACATCCGCACACTTAGATATCATCTATAGCCACTTTCACTTAGCAAAAGCAGAGCTGAGTCATGTGACAGAGATCTTGTGATCTGGAAAGTCTAAAATATTTACTACCTGGACCTTCATAGATAAAAGTTGCTGACCTGGGTCCTAGATAGCTCTGAATACTAAAGTGCTTGAGATATACAGGACCTAGCACAAATAATGCCCGTTTTTTTATTATAAAATTTCTATTATAAAATTATAAGCATATAATTCTGTAACATAACATTATCACACTCAAGCACACCATATGACATTTTAGGTGAAATAGTCAAATCAAAACTATAAATTATTACATCTATATTATTACCCTACCAACCATACCCAAGCAGGTGTTACTTCTTCTGGACCCTGTATTTCATAGAATTAATAAATAGAATGAAATAGAGGTCTGATGGGAAAAAAAACCACTACAAAGCTGAGGCTAGCTGCAATCACTACCAAAATATTCAAATTAATGCAGTTCACTCAATATAATACATTTTTTTCCAAACACCCACTGTGGTGGCACACACTGTGCCTGGAGCTTGGGGGGAGAAATAGTAGAGATCATGGCCACCATTATGGTACTGGGGATTCAAAGAGCTGGCATAGGAGAGTGACTAGCAAGTACATTGCTGTAAGTCTGTGTGTTGCAGAACTTTGTAGACTGTGCTGTTGGAAGGGAGACTGACAGATGTGTAGACAAGGGAACAGGAGATGAGGAGGTGTTCATTGAATCTATGATATTTCTTCTTGTTCTAGAATAGCACTAATCCTGGCCTTCCATTTACTGGGCATTTTCTTTGTGCCAGTCACTGTAGAAAAGTTTGTCACATCCAGTCCTTACAATTAACCCCTATGGTGGATGCTTGCTTGTATTAGAATAGGCTGGATTATGCTTTAGCAATAACCAGTCCCTGTATCTCAGTGTCTTAAAACAACCAAAATTTATTTTATTGTTTAGAGAACATGTGCAATAGAGTTAGCAAAAAAATGAGGGGAGGGAGTGGGTTGCTCCATGAAGGTAGCACACAAGACCCCAGCGTGACAGACACTCCACCATCTAATGAAACCGTTATTTGTTTGTGACATGAACTCAGGTTTGCTGAGAGGGAGAGGGGAGAAAAGGGAGAATCAGGTAAAGCTCTCAGCACTTTCAGGGCAGCAGTGGCATGTGCCAGTTTTCACGGGTCCAAACGAGTCGCATGGCCACACCTAAGTTCAAGGGGGCTTGCCGTTTGCCAGAAAAAGAAGCAAGACATAACAGCTGAGCATTAGCAACATCTGCCACAGGTTACTTACAAATGACGAAACCACAGTATAGGAAGCTTAGGTGACTTGCCCAAGTTCACACCATTAGGAAGATTGGAGTCTGGACTCAAATCCTACCACCGCTCCCTTAACCAAAATGGTTAAAATGGTCCTAAAGGTTGGACGAGAGTTTCTCAGCAGAAGAGAGAAGTTAAGACACTTATAAATAAATGGTTAAAGAAGCAGAGGGTAAAGATCGGGAGCCATGAAGGTTTGATGGAAGACCCTGTAGTCACCACTGCAGCCTGGACCAGATGAAGAACAGCTGTAGTCATGTCAAAGTTTAGAGAATTTTAAGAGACCATAAAAGTGTTTGACAGAATAGGATTGCTAGAACACATCTCCATAAAGGCTACACTATAAAAACCCTATGAAATACCAATTCAGTCTGTTTCTACCTCCCTCCACTTCAAAGAATACATCCCCTGAGTTAAATGGTGTCTGACTGCACTAGCACTTCCTAAATGACATGGTGCTCACGGTGCATGCTAGTTCCTACCCCAACACATTCCTCTGATTTCTGCTCCTAGATAGGTCCTCCTGGCCATTAATGATTCTACTTAGCCATCGCCTTTCATGTAAGCTGGGCAAAGCTGTGTGCCCCAGAGTGGACCTCCCAGGACCTTATCAATAGACCTACTGTACAGTATTTAAAATCCCTTATAAACTCCTCAAGGGCCCAGCCTGGGATGTATCCATCCTCGATTCCTCAGCACCTAAGGAGTGTCTGACACCTTTGAGATTCTCAATAAATACCTGTTGAATGAATGAGTATTTGAAAAAATTCCTGTAGCCCAGTGGTTCTCAGACTTTGTTGTGTATGTTTATTGTCTAGGGATATTTTAAAATTGGATTTGGGTCTAGCAAAGCTGGGCTGGTGCCCGAGGTGGTACATTTCCAGTGAGCATTGTAATTGATGCTAAACGATTCTGGTCTGGGAACACACATTGCTCAACAAGGAGGCTATAGCTGGTGCTGTTGATGCTCTATCCATGTCCTCTCATCTCACTGTTACCAAGAATGCCAACTTGACAGGTAGCAGCTGCCAGCATCTGGGACTCTTTGCTTGAGGCCCTCCTCTGGCTACTAGAGCTCACTTGTCCCATGCAGGACACGGATTGGCAAAGGCTTAGAGTTAGTCACCCTCCCCCCAAGAGCAGCCATTGACCAGTTACTGATGGGTATTGGTGAGTAAGTACTTAGCTCCCTCATCCTTTGGATGGAGTAGCCCTGAAACATTTCCCACAGTGTTCCCATGGTTTCCTTGTGGTAATATACTTTCGTCGCCCACGTTGGTAATGTACTTGAAAGTGAATCTGCTATTTCCTTCATGCCTTCTCTGTCACACTTCTACTCCTCTACTGGTGTTTCCTGGGGTGAATCTCTAAATGAGCCATTTGTAATCCTGTCAGGGCTGCCTGGGGGAAAACCAACTTCAGTGAGGTCCCTAAAACTTTAGCTGTCTGCTCTGTCTGTCCTTTTGTATTCATTCATTCATTTTACAAGTGAGTATGTAGTGAAAGGTCAATCAATACTTGAGGGTAGAGACTAATTTTATTTCTTTGGTTCCTAACAGAGAAGTAGACAAAAAGAGAGCTCCAGAAAATGTCAGTTAATGAGAGAAGGGAGAATGGAAGGGAGGAGCTCTTCTGCCCTGACTCCTTGAACATGGCCTTGGTCATGGCAGTGGTGTTCTCAGCAGTGGAGCAGGGTTGAGGAGCATTTCTGAAGAGTAGCACAGAAGGGAAGCTGTCAGGCAGATACGTTCAAATTCCCTGTGCCTACTTCTCACATGCACTTGATGAGTTCTCTGTGCATTAGTGTCCTCATCTTTCAAACCAGGCTATAAATAGACTCTATTTAGGAATTATAGTTATTATGAAGATTAAACAAGATAATGCATGAATATCAGCTCCCCTAAACATGCCTAACACTGTGGTAGGAAGGTGGTGAGTCCCATTACTGTCATCATTGTCACTGGTTTCCTCCAATAAGTCAGGTCTTGAGCTAGAGTCTTTCTTGCTGTTGTCTGAAATACACTCCAGAGCAGAGGGGCAGCTGAGTTAAATACAAGGACCCCAAGAGGAAGCTCCCTTCCTTCCACCTGAATGTGAATTGTTCTGCCTATCACATTGGAGATTCTGGAATCAAACAGGGAAGCCCAGGTTCAAATCCCAGCTCTGTCAGTACTGATTTTGGGTAATTACATAACCTTTATGAGCCTCAGTATTCTCATCTGTATAATGGGCATAATAATAGTACTCAGCTTGTAATACTAAGGTTATTATGATATATAAATGGCATGATGCCTATAAATTATCTGATAAATAGTAAGAGTTTGATAACTTCTTACCATCATTTTTATCATTATTGCCATTAATACCAGACCTACAGACACCACAGGGCTCTGGGTATACCAGTATTTGCTCCTGTGAGGATTCAGGAGGGCAGGCTTAACTGGTTTTCCTGGACTCTAGCTTCAAAAGAGATCTTCATTTCCCAAAGATACATGTGAAAAGTCTGAATTTGCATGTGGCCAAAAGCCCTCTTTGGCTCCTGCAAGTCCAGATTCTTCTGTTTATTTCTCCTTCACAGCTGCCATTTATCGTGTGGAGGCAGATCATATATTATGTCTAGTCTTCCCAGCACCTGCTCAGGACAGCCTTTGTAAACTCTATCTGCCAACCACTGCCACACAGTGAATCACAATGCTGACACTCACGGGCCTTGTCACCCACACAAGGCTGACAAGTCCCCAGGAAGAGCCCTTTATTTTTGCCCCGCCAACCACCCTGAGGCATCAGAGCTGCCAGTTTCACTATCGTTTTTCCAAATCAGTACCAACAGCTGCTTTCATCCTTATACAAGACAAACATAGTCATTTCCCTGTTTTATTATTAACACATTCTGGCATAACTGCTTGGGCTCTCAACTACGACCTGTTAGAGATTCTGTCTGCCAGGGAATTTTCAAGGGGAATACAGCATGGTGGTTAAAGACTGCAATATACATTTTTCCCAACCAAATCTATTTGCCTGTAAGCCCCCAAGTCAAATCTCTTGTTGAATTTGTTCAAACATAAATTAATAGTTGAATTTACATAGATTTAAAGTGTTATAATCATTCTGGTCTGGGAATCTATATTCAACACTGGATGCATCAGCTCAGATAGATCGCATTTAATGCTGAAAATAATTTTAATCCCTCTAAAGTCCAATCCTTTTGCACATTGCTAAACTAGAGCAGCCAGTCCTTTCTAATAAGATGCATGAAACCTGCTGCTGCCAACCAGTAAATACACATTTCTAGATTTGGGGCCATGTGCATGGGTCAGTTTAAAAAAATTAAAGCACAAGCAACTTTAGCAAGGAAAATGCAGTCACTTATTGCACACACCTCATCTCAGGGGACACAAACACGGCTCTTTATTGAGGGTTATTGAAAGTGCTTGGACTAAACATTCCTTCAGTTATACTCCCACGAATGTCACTGAATGAACTCAGTTCACGTGTGCAATCAACACTCCCTGTGCCCCTGGTATGTGCCAGGCACTGGTCTGGGTGTTGGGCATACAGCAAAAAAAACAAAATTCCTGGAGCTGACCCTCCAGTGCAGGTCACACAAGTAAACACAAGTAAATATGTAATGTATCATGTGGCACTAAGTGCTCAAAACCTAAGTACAGCAGAGTAAAGAGCTAGAGTGACAGTTGAGTGGAGCATGGCAACAATACAGCTTCCTCCAGGAGTTGGATAGAAGGGGTGGAGAGCCTCAAGATATCCAAAAGATGTAGGAGGTTCTCATCCTGACCATTAACTAATCTGCCCTCACTGTGACCATCCCCTCTTGTAATACAGATGTTACTACCCTTCCCATTCAGAGGTGGAGTCTATTTCCTCTCTTCCTAGGATCTGGGCTTGGCATTGGTCAAAGCAAGTCATCTGTGCAGCCCTGCCTTCATTCACCCTCTTGGAACTCTGTGACCCCATGATGAAAAGACACTCCAGTGAACAGCTAGCACAGAGTTTGAGCAAGCTGGTGAAGTCACTGTGGCCCATCAGAGGACAGAGGCTGCACAAGTGATCCCAGGTGAAAAGAGCAGAAGAATTTCTTAGGTGCCACTCCACGGAGACATGTGGAGTTATAAATCAGTGTCATTGTGAGGCATTAATATTGGGACTGTTTGTTATGCAGTACTAGCTACCTGCAGCACCAGGCAAATAATGTTGCCAGAGGAGGGAAGACTAATGTAAAGGCCCTGAGGCAGACCCTGCTTAGTAGTGGTGAAGGGAAGGTAGAGTTCAGGGAACCACAAAATGGCCAGTGTGGCTGGAATAAAATGTTCTGAATAACTCTAAGGAATGCAGAGTTCAAATTCTATAAGCCTATAAAAGCAGTGGCTACCCCATATTCTGCCACTTTCATATCCTAATAACAATAGCTGCCACTGATTGAGGTACTTTCTTGTCAGCTTAATACAATTTTCCTGGCATCCTATGTAGAACATGTCATTATTCTTGATTTAGAGAAAAGAAAACTTTGCTTTCAGAGAGGTTTTGTACCCACCTACTCAATAGAAAAACCAGAAATCATTCTCACTTCAAAGTCCCAGCCCTTACATCCCCCAACCCATGCTCCCTTCAGTGCAGCCATTAGCACAAGATGGTGACTCTAAGATGCCCCTGGCCAATCCAACACTTGCATTAATGCCAGCACCTTCCGCCTATGTGCATGTAGTCCTTCAGGTGTAGCAAGCTCACCTCAACCAGCGGAATGGTTAGAATACAATCAGAGTCACTGTTTGAACTAGGAAAACCCAAACATTTAGCTCCTACTGGACTCCTGGGATGCTTGCCTCACTCCCCACAAAATCCACACTGCTGCAAGCTCAATATGACCCTCTGGTCCCTGCCCATGGTCTGTTCCTACTCATGGTCTGTCTCTGCCTGTGGTCATATCAGCAGATGCTTCCATACTTTAACAAAGTACACAGGCTCAAGCTACAGCCTTCTATACAATGAAGACTTGCAAAAAGGAGCAATAATTTAAACTAGCTTCTTAAAATTGGCCATTCAGGTCTGACTTGTAGTGAAGGTTGAAGGACATTTTTTGTTTATTTTGTTTTGTTTTGTCATTGATGAGGAAATGGATTATATTTAGAAATAAGGGCAGGGGATAAACTAGTAAATCTCTAGGTGACAATAGATAAGCATAATATGCCTCCTAGCGAGGAGTGGTAAGACTAAGATACTGAAAATTGTTTCAGAAAAGGAAATGTCCAATATTGTGGAAGATAATGCTATACTGTTTTTAGTAGTGGAAACCCCAGCTGTCAAGAGTGAATAATTGGGAGGTGTGAAATAGCACTGGGTAACCTTTTGGAATGCAGTAGGCAATCAATTTATGTATTTAAGAAACATGAATTCCAACCATATTTATATCCCAACCAATTGAGAAACAGGATCTAAGGCTCCTGCTGTATTGTTTCCCAAACACTTTGGTCTGGTTTACTGCCATGTTCCCAGACGTCTACAGAATGTTTGTATAAAAGTGCATGAGACAACATCATGGGATCATAAAAGCTAACAAAAAATTCCAATAGCAAATATTGTTATTCATTCATTCATTCATTCATTTATTCATTCATTCTTTTAGCAAGCCACTTTTTACCATCTGTTATTGATCAGGCACCATGCTAAGTGCTAAAAACATAGTGCTGTCCCTGTCCTCAGGTAATTACTATCTAATAATAGGGGAGACAGCATGTTAATGATTGAAACAGTAACCTGAGATGGATGGGAGCAGTGCTATGTGGTCACCCAGAGGTCTGTGTGCCAATATTGCGAGGGAGTTGGCAAAAAAGATGGTCTGGAGAAATATTTTGGATGTAATAAGACTTTTCAAGTCTTGTGGTAAAAATTAGTCAGACAAAGGAAACAGACAGGCATTCTCCCAGAACGAACTGCCTGCTGGAAGCTGAGCATCAGGGCACTCACATAACACATATGGGGACATGAGGGTTGAGGGACAGTGGGCAAGAGATAAAACCAGCCAGATAACAAATTATGTCAAATGCCAACTCTAGAAACTAATGCTTTTTCTGATGTCAAAGTTCAAGAATTTGTATATTGAGAATGATAAAAGGATGCTCAACTGATGAACCATGTATCTTAGGGACCTTGGTTCTTTCTATGTCACCATCCATCATTCTCAGCCTATTGGCTTTTGGTCTTTGCTGCTTATCATTGCCACCTGGCTCTGCCAGCTCCAGGCATCACATGAGCATCTAGAATAGTAAGGAGGGGAGGAAGTGGCATCAGACCTACCTGTACTCTTCATCAAGAAATCTAAAACATTCCCCAAACTGTCCTCAATAGTTGTCTATATACATTTCATTGTCCAGAAAATGCCAATGACCCTTACCTAGTTGCACAAAAGTAGAAAAACAGTCTTTTAAGATAGTTAAACAACTGTGATTGATGTGAAATTTTAAGTTAAAATTTCGCTTTTGGGGGGAAAAGCACTTCTTTGAGGTATAGGGAAGCCACAAGCCCCCTGCCCTTAGAGAGCACTGATAAAGGGTGTAGGCAAGAGATGGCTGGGAGGAGATGCAACTCCCTACAGTCAAAGGGCTCCTTGTTTGGAAACTGGAGGCTCAGAGGGCATTACTGAAATATTCAGCACAAATATTCAAAACTGCAAAAATAATGCAAGGTATTGACAGTACAAACATGAGTTTGTCTACCAATTTCTATATCTCATTCTCATAATTGTCTCCAGGTAGTGCCTTAGAGCTCACAACATAAATATTTATGCTTTGTCTTGTTCAGTCCTATGACAACCCTGGAGGTAGAGAAAACTAAAGAAGTATCAAAGACTGGAAGCAATAAAATGTCACCCAAGGGTGACAAGGGAACAAGTGGAAGAAGTCAAACTCAAACCCAGAACTTCTGTCACCACATTCTCAGTGCCGCATTATATCTTTGATAGAAAATCAATGAGATTCAATGATATTTATGATGATTTAATGAGTATTTTGATGTTGAGAATATATGTTCTGGAGTCAGAATGCACTGTAGATCTCCAAATTTGCACAATCTTAAAGATTTGTCAAGAGTAATTTTCACTCCACACAAATCTCACCCTGGCATTGACATTAGAACCCCAGCTCCCTGTGTAATGGGGCTGTGTTCTTTCCAAGAGCCGCATGAAGGTAAAATAAAACAGAGCACATAAAGTGCTCAGCATAGTATCTGCTGTAGAATGAGTGCTCAATAAATGCTTGCTGAATAAATAAATGGACAAAAGAGGAAGAAAATGTAGTGTTTACTATGTGCTGGCCACTGTTTTAAGCCTTTGCAAGTATTAACTCACTTAAACTGGTGAGATAAGTGGCAGTGTTTGTGACCATTGCATTAACAGGCTCTTTACCTTTCTATGCACTGCCTCTATATCCTGTCTATATACAGTCTATACACTGTCTCACATGTACAAGAAGAGAAGTTACCAGCTTTTGAGTGCCACCCTAAATTTCTAAGACTGAGGTCTCACAGATATTCTTTCCAATTATGTCAGGGGCTTTAAAGGTGACTGGTCTGATGCCAGGGATCAATTCTGATGTCCCATAACCCAAATCAAAAAGTACCACCAGCTCATCAGCTACAGCCCAGGATTCCAAATGGCAGAAGAAGATGGAACATTCCTTTTCCATACTGCTGTAGTGTCCTAAAAGCTAACCACTCCTCAACTAGAATCCCAGGTGGTGTGAGTCAGAATGGTCCTAAGATAAAGTTCATCCAAATATTTTCTTAGAGCTGAGAACACAGAGGCCTAGAAAGGCAAAGTACTTGCTCAAGGTCACACAATAAGTGAGTGGCCCACATGGGTCCAGAACCCAATTCTTCTGGCACTGAAGTTTCTACATTACTCTGTGCTGACTTTCTCAGACCATTTTGTCCTCCGGGTTTGATGGGCCTTCTTTCAGTAACATCAGAACCCAAAGACAGCAAAGGTGGGGCCCACGGAAGAAGGAGGGAGAGGCATTTGGCTCAAGTCACACATTTCCAATTAGCCCCACTTGGAGATTTTTGGTAAATGTTCCAAATGAGATTATGTATTTGGTAATGGTGATATGCTGACATGATTGCAAGAGAAAAAGGTGCCTTCCTGGACTAGAGGGAGGAAAGGGAGGTGCTCAAGGCACAAAACTGAACGTGGGTTTGATTCTGAGCCACAGTGCCCCCTAAATTTTGCAGCCCCAGTACCTCACTTGCTTCTCCCTAGTGCTGGCCCTGACTCATCCTACAACTGGAAACCTGAGTCCTATGATAAGCCTGTGCTGTACTCCTAATGAATATATTTTAAAAGAAATCTTCTAATTACCTTGTGAAGAGCATGACTATATCACATTGTATCTTTTTAGGAAGAGTATTATATGTAAACATTTGACATGCACCACCATTTTATAACTGTTTTGGCATTTCATGAATCTTTTCAATATAGCAAAATCTTCAAAACATGCAAGTGTCCAAGCCTTTCAGAAATGGAGACATCTCTAAACACAGAAACACTTTCTTTCTCTTTGAGAATTAGCTTGGACTTAGACTCCTCCACCTCTTGCTCTCTGCCCCCCTTCTTCATGCCTAGAGCAGCACATGGGGCCCGGAGGCCCCCTCAACTTGTCTCTCTTGCAGCCCCTCTCCTGTGGCCTCCCAAACCTGGCCCTCTTCCTCCCTCATTGCTCATCTACTCCCACCAACATTTCCCTTGTCTGTTTCATGTGCCTCCTCCTCCCATCACAAAGAAATTCGTCTTTAGGGTTTGTGGAGCTCTGTGTAGAGGTGCCTATGGGGCTTCATGCATAATTAATGACAATTCAGCTACACATGTTTTCTATTAGCAATTCGGATTCTTTTAGGATTTTTTAAAATATACTTTGCAATTCACCAAAATTCTGAAGAGGCATTCAAATAGGAAAAATCTATAAAAGCACAGAATGTCTGAGGCTTCTGGAAGATGGCTTTAATGAAAAATCTCTCCCTAGAGGAGCATTTCCTGAAATGCTTTTTGCTCTGTACCACAAGGTCCTCCAGATGAGTATAAGACAAAATTCTGGGTCTTCTCAAAAACAATGTCAATGGAATACATTAAAAAAATGGTCCCAGGTTACCATAACAACCAAGTTTCCAACATCATGTTGACTAACTGCAATGTGATATGATCAGGAGGACCAGAGGAGAGAACAAAAGTATCTGGTTGCTATAGCAACTGGATGTACAGAAAATGGAGTTGTTTCAATAGGAAAGTTTTCAGTGCCAGCATATTCAAGCGTGAATGAACACCCAAGAATTTTCCACATTAATCAAGAGTTGTTCCATTACTTTGTTTGGTTGGCAAAGCTCTGAGACAGAAGCTGTATCAGTTAGCTACCGCTGTGTAAGAAATAACCTGAAAAATACAGCAACTTTAAACAATAACCATTTATTTTTCTCATGAGCTTTTTGGTTGGTGGGTTTGGTTAGCTCTGTGTATCTGGGCTGGACTCAGGTCATCTGTGCTAGGCTCATCTGATTTTGGACTTGTTCAAGAGCCTATAGTCAGCTAGCAAGGCTGCTGGGGACTGACTAGTCTAGGAAGGCATCAGCTGACATGACTTGACTTTGTTGAATTTAGTGCCTCACCCCCTAGCAAGTTACTCCAGACTTGCTCTCATTGTAGGGCAGGGTTCTAAAAGGAAGTCACATCTCAGAATGCCTCTGGATGTCTTGAGTCAGAACTGGCAGGCTATTACTTCTATCTCATTCTATCAACTAAAGCAAGGCACAAGGCCAGCCCAGATTCAAAAGGTATGGAAATGATTCCATTTCTTTTATTTTAATTTTTCAATTACAGTTGTCATACAATATTACTTCAGTTTCAGGTGTACAACACAGTGATTAAACATTTACATAACTTATAAAGTGATTATCCCACTACAACTCAGCAATCTCACTGCTGGATATTGATCTGAAGAAATCCAAAACACTAAATTAAAAAAGATATATGCATCCCTATGTTCACTGCAGCATTATTTACAATAGCCAAGATATGGAAGTAACCCTAAGTGTCCATCAATAGATGAATGTCCATCAATAGATGAATCATTATATATATGACTCATTATTTAATGACTCAGTCATTAAAAAAATGAAATCTTGCCATTTTCAACAGTATGGGTTGAATTAGAGGGCATTATGCTCAGTGAATTAGATCATATATAGAAAGTAAAATACCATATAATTTAACTTACATATGAAATCTAAAAAACCAAGTAACTGAACAGACTTCATTTCTTGATGAGACAGGCTGCAACAGCCCATTACAAAGGCTGCAGATAGAGGCAGGAGTAAAGAATTGGAATAATTTTTACAAACAAGCAACCAAGATGTCAACTTTTATATATATCACATCCCTGAAATCACACACAATAGTTAAATGTGCAAAGGTCAAACTATCTACCCACATATTAAAAGGTGTTTGGCTTCCACAGAGTAAAACAATATCACAAAATGTCAAATTATAGCACACACATTAGACACAATTTTTTGATTATGCATATCCAGGGTTTGTTACTTGTTCTTTAATTTTATTCCCTCCCTCCAAAACTGAGCAGCACCACACAACCACTTGAGCCCCAAGGCCACATAACTGAGGCTGGATATGAGATCAACTAGAATGTTCCTGTATCAGATGGCCTCTAACATATTTTCTAACAAAACTCAATTCAATATGGTTCTGTGAGCATCTCACCCACCCAGTCTCCCTGTCACATCTTATGACAAGTCTGAGCACCATTCTGTTATTTGAAAATGGATGGGACAGATAGGGAACAGCTAGGGGATGTTTAATTAACCAAATGGGCTGCAGAAGATGTTGGGAATGGGGGAAATGGTTGTTAGATCCAGCTCTGAGCTACAGGAGGAAGTTAGACTAACTAGGAACTATGGGAAGTGTGGATATAATCATGAGCTAGGCTCAGTATAGGGCATAGGAGTCCCTATACTGAGGGCATAGGGCATAGGACATAGGGCAGTATGTAACATGACACTGAAGATGATCCAGAGATGAGGAAAGTACACAGGTATATATCAAGGAACTTGGCCAGCAGGGACATAGGCAGCTAGCCCAATTTCAGGTGTAACTATCTCATCCCTGGAGGCAAAAAGAGATAAAAGAAAAGCTTTATTTGATGATGGACAGCACTGGGGAGGTTATCATGGCAGAATTCTAAGTAGAAAGAACAAGCCAGACTCTCATTTATTAAAGTTTTATATGCACCAGTCACTCTGATAAGCACTGTGAGAGAGCTATCACTATTTCAGTCTTAACAGATGAGAAGACTAAGGCCTAGAGGCTGGAGCAGCAAATTAGTACTGGACCCAGGTATTGAATAAGATCTATCTTATGCCAATGTTCCTTTCTCTAACTTCTCTAAATTGCCTCTGAGAAATTTGGTTGAATTTGGATTGTGGGAACCTGGCTCTGAGACAGAAACTTAATGATTAGAATAATGAATATATGATATTTTAGCCATTCCATGTTCATTAAACTCTTTCTCCCATTTTTAGTCCATGTACTTCAGGTAGACTTCATCACTAACTCCAGAAGGTGAAACGCACGATTCAAAACAGAATATTTTTATCCCTTGGCCACATGATTTGTTCAACAATGAGCATGTGACCTTAGCCAATTCGACCAAGATGTCTCAGGAATTTTGTAGGAAGTACTAGGAGAAAGAGAAAGAAAAAGTGTTCCTTTGCTCCATGAGACTCAAACCTAGAAGAATTTGAGATTCAAGCTACTGGTTATATCTTGTCACCATACTATCAGAATTGATCAGAGAAGCCAACACAGATCTGAGCTTCAAGATGTAAGAGTAACAAGAAACTGTGAAACAGGGCCCTGATGACTTTTTTTGAGCCCAAGTCAAACAGTATTTGAAGCTAGAATGACTCTTACATTTTTCATATTCCTGAGCCAATAAGCTCCTGGTCAGATTTTCTGTCACTTAACATGAAAGAGTCATACTAGAATTGTGGTCAAGAAGTAAAGTTAAAACTATGGCACATTCCAAATAATCTGGCCAGGATTTCTTAAATCCAGCTTCTTTCTGGTTATAATTGTTCCCAGATGCTGGTATGTAGTCAAGATGGTAAGTGGATGTCACAAAGAGCTTGAAGAAAGAAGATAGATATGGGGACTTAGAACTACATATGACCAGATTTTTCTCTACTATGACCTAACATTGACTTTAAGCCAGGACCACACTGTTGAGCACTAAGGCATGCTGCATAATGAACAGCCTCCTGTCAGAGACAGGCAATGTGCTTAACTAATTTACCAGTGTTTTTTGCAATGGTAAATAGGCATCTAGCTAAAGGAGTTTGTGGAAATAATTTAATTGCCTTAAATAAATAAGAAGGAAAAAAAAAGAAAACCTTTGACAAATTTCCATATAAAGACCTGTTCCAGTTAAAGACAAATATCATACCATATGATCTCACCTTTAACTGGAACATAATCAACAAAATTGAACAAGCAAGCAAAATATAAACCAAAGATTTTGAAATTGAGAACAGGCTGACAGTGACCAGAAGGGAGAGGGGAGGGGACAATGGGGGAAAAGTGTGAAGGGTTTGCAGGAACAATTATAAAGGACACATGGACAATAACAAGGGGGGTGGAAACAGGGAAAGGAGGTGGGGAGGGCTGGGGTGGTGGGGAGGGGTGGGGAGAAAAGGCAGAAAACTGTATTTGAACAACAATAAAAAATGTCAAAAAATTAAAAAAATAGCAATCAGAATCATGGGTTTCAGAAAGTTTTTAAATTTTATTAAAAAAAAAAAAAAAAGACCTGTTCCAAACACTGCTTCACCATGGAACTGGGAATGTGTGTGCGTTTTTCCAAGATATAAAGTTTCCCAGAAACCAAGTGCAAAGATGTAAAGAGGCCCTTTCAGGGATGGAGATGTGATATTCCTCACCCTTGTCTTACTGAACATATTTATAAAAGAGTGAGGATTCACTGTAGAATAGAAATCCTGACACGTGGATAATAGTGAATTTTTCCAGTTAGGAAGAAGTCAAAGGGAAGGGAAAGAGACTCCAACCAGATTCTCCAGGCACTCAGTAATCAATGAATGATCAGTTAACTCCAAATCCAAGCTGATCAATTTTAGTGGTGTTTGACACTACTTCAACCTCATTGACACTTTTAGACCAAAAGAACTAGAAACTGCTTCCTTATTCCTCAATACAGTATCTGGCAGAATGCTGAACACACACTAGGTAATCAATGCAGATTAGCCAGGTTATCAGGTTAGCCATCTGAAATGCAGGTTATACCAGATCTTAGATAATAGATGTGCCATCCCACCTGGTGGCTAATTAGAGAACTATGGTGAGAAAAAATCCCAGTCTGATCCCAGTTAAGTGTCACTGTTACAATTGATTGGCAATGTCTGTTATGGAAAAAAAAAAACAGAGGGCAGAGCAAAGGCATTGTGTCTGAAGATTGTACAAACTATGAATAATGTGATAGCAGGAAGCAAGGTACTTAGACAGACATGTGCGTCAGCAACTTAGTGGCCCCCACAAATTCTCAGAGCGAGTAAGGAAAATGTTCCAACTAATGTGTCACTGGTCTTTTCCCCAGGTAACCAGCTACTGATACCCTCAAGACTCCAATAACAGGAGAGCACCGGTCAAGTCCAAATTGGTACCTACTTCCCAGGACTCTGGGCTCCTCATACTTCTAGGGAACCTGAATGGTCATCTATCTGTCTTTGAGGAACAGGACTGGGTTTCTATGAATTGGCTATAAGGAAAACTACTAATGCACACATTCAGGGTTCTGACAACAATCAACATAATCACAAGTAAAATAATAACAATAACAGTATAGAGCTTCTACAGATTTCAGAATGCCTGGAGTAACTCATTTAGTCCTATCAAAACCCCAGGGAGGTGTTAGCATTATTAACATCTTGCCAGCTCAGGCCTAGAGTGCTTCCACGTTCCACCCACTTTACATAGTGAAGAATGGAGCTGGAAATGTAGCAAACATTAGACATGTTTGTGAAGCAATGAGTAAATGAATGAATGTATTGGTTAATGAAGCCAGCTTTCTGATCTAAGTTTGGTGCCTTGCCTGTTTTTTCAATATTGGTAGCTACAAGATCCCCTGATCTCTATTGTAGCTTATTGCTAGGAGTAAAAGACAACGGTTTTGTAAACAGTTCTGACTCTTCTGGTCTGGTGGTTTTCTGTAAGAAAACCAGATTCCACATCTTATTGCTAGGGAGGGAGGGAGGGAGGGGGGAGAGAGAGAGAGAGAGAGAGAGAGAGAGAGAGAATGGGAAGGAGGAGGAGGAGGAGGAGGAGAAACAGTCCAGACAGCCCAGTAGTCATGGTCCTGAGCCTGTCACTGTGACCAGGCCTACTAGGCTACGCCTAGGTCTTCACACTGTAGGTTTAGCACTGCTTCTTTGGTTCTCCTGCTTGATCCATACTTGAACACATCCTGTGGGTTACACCTTTCCTCCTCCCTCAGAAAGGACTGATCCACACCACTTCTGACCTCAGTCCACACCTTCACAGCCAGAACCCCCACCCCTGCTTCCCAGACTGCAGGTTTGAACCTGCACAGGCAAGTGATGCTCCCGTGACACTAGTTCATTGGTCCAGATGTACAGTTTTGGCTCTATGACCTCACCCATTCCCCATCCTTCTCCGGGCCTCAGTTTTCCCTTCTATACAGAAATGGGCTGGTAAGTTGTTCCCTGAGATGCTTCCAATGTCGAGATTGTGGAATCATTTGCTTTTGTGTAGAAGAAAGCAGAGGCAAATGCTATAGGGGAAGTGATGTCCAGTCCCCCTGAGTAGCCCTCATTCTGTCTCAGAAAGAGACAGGGTGCAGCACAAACAAAGCAACTCTAGCGTCAGCCCTGCTCTACAGCTAAGACATGACAGACAGGAAAGAATCCTGTAATCACAAAGCAGGCAAGAGCTCAATCCATTAAGACCTTTTAGCCAAAGCTGCCACAGAGCTGTCCACCTCCTGCTGTGCCTGAGAGCCTGTCATTCCCCACTCTCAGGATGGAGGGGCCCTCTCATGCTGGTCCCTTCAGTGCATTCATGTTACTGCCATGCCTGAAAGTCCACATTTAAACCAACCAAAATACCTGCATGAAGCAATGCAATCTAAAAATATTACTTCCACTTGGTACCTGATTTCTTTTTCTTCTTTGACAAATGGATAATCCCCAGGGGTTGTTCTGAGCTGATGCCCAGATAATGCTCAAATAACAGGCACTTGGACAGCTCAACCCTTCTCCTACAGATGGGGAAATGGTGTTTCAGAAAAGTTTGGGGACAGGCTAGAAATCACATGATCACAATCACAGCTCAGAGAACAGCTATCATTCAAAGCTCTAAAGGGCATTTTCCTGCAAGGGCTTTTGTTGCTTCCTTGTTTCCTGGTTCAACTCCCTTCCTCCATCAGGACCGGCTTTTTCATGGAGAACTTCTCACATTACCATCAAACTGTATTTTAATTCTCTCTCATGCTTTCCAACAGGACTGCACTCTTCTTTCCTGGACCATCAGTGAGATGTCCCAGCTAGCTCCCCTGATGTACTCCACCATGACATAGGGACCTCACCTGGTTCCAGACCTCTGGATCCTCTTTATACAGACAGACACAGGTTCAGATCACTCTGCCCATGTGATATAGAATATTACTTAATCTCTGTGAGCCCTGCCTTCCCCACCTATCAAAGGGACATAATAAAAACTTCACAAGGTCCTTGTGAGGATGAAATAAGAGTATAATGAGAGCCACTTAATAATGTATACCTAGTGCTAATTATAAATATGAATACATCTTATAATACTAACAATGATATACATGTTGAATGTGTCCTCTCTAGGTATTTACATAACAAAGAATACCAAGTACAATTGACCTGTATTACCATAAAAACCAAGAAAAATACAATAAATAAATATCTCTGTGTTATGGCTCATTATGGGGGAAATAGAATGACACTATTTATAACTTTTTAGCAGGTTGGGTGAGGGGCAGTGGCAAAAGCTCCATCAAGTGAATAAGAAGAAAGAGGCTGAGCTTCAAATGGTGAATGTCCCCTGAGGTAGAGAATCTCTGAGCCCTCAGCTGCTTGCTATGTGTTTGTGGAATCCATGACTACAGTCCCTGTTCCTCAGCTCAGGCATGCTCCTGAGCCTTTCCACTCAGACACAGTCTTTGCCTCTAAAATAATGACCTGGTGCTGACCCACCCTGCCAGCCAGTTCCCACCTTTCTTTTTCATTCAGGAGAAGATAGCCATTCTTCTATGACCCTTTTTTGACTACCAGCTCCCCCAGAATTTCCACCATGGCCATTGGCCACAATTCCGATTATTCAACTGACCAGCTTTCCTGGACCCTTGACAGAAACTGACAAAGATTCATGAAACAGAAAGAGATGTATTGGTGGTAAACTGAATTAACTGAGAGGGAAAGCTAATTTGAATGGACATGAGTTACATCCTTCTGAAAAATGAAAGTGATGCATATTCTCTCTCTCTCTCCCCCCACCCCTCCCCCATCTCTCCCTCTCCCCCATCCCCCCCTCTCTCTTTCTCTCTCTCTCAGCTCAGGATGTATTAGGATATAAATCTAACCTGTGTTTATACTCTGAGGGCATCTTTTTCAAATGTCCAGTGAGCCTGAACCATAGATAGACAAGCCAGGTCATATAGAACTCTTGACCCAAACTGCAAACCTCACGGTCTACATGAATCAAATCAGATTGTTATCACCTCAGTTCTTTCTAGTCAATGCATGTATATTCAGCTGTTCTGAATCATAGTGTATTAGGAGAGTATTCATCCCAAGAACACCTGAGAGGAGAGGAGAGGAGAGGAGAGGAGAGGAGAGGAGAGGAGAGGA
>PVIA01006500.1:0-96592 GCA_004024845.1 Tonatia bakeri
ATCATTCCATTCCCCGGCCATGTTTTCAGCTACTCCTTCCCACTGGAGCTCTCCATCCTTTCTAAAGTCCATGACATCATTGTCACCAGCCTCCCACTTAAGTACCACAGCTGCTCCTCCTCTTTCCCTACATGCACGTGGAGGCTGCACTTGGCAGCCTCGAGCTACCTGATGGCACCAGAGTCTGGATGTCTGAGGTCTGGTGGATCCCTGAGGCTTTCCTCCCGTGCCCCAGTCTGGATGGTGTCCTGGAGCCCAGAGCATGGCAGCACTCAGGGAAGTGGCTGGCACCCGGCCGCCCCACACATGACGGGCGCACACTGACGGGGCTGTGGTCTTCTCTCTCCTCTCCCCCCTCCAGAGTACAAGAAGAAGTACGGAGAAGAACACGGCTCCTGCCAGGCCGGAATAGCAGGCTTCTTCACCGAGGTGGGTGTCCTCCCTGTCCTGAGAATATGACACACACACCTCTGTTTTCTTCCAGCACTTTGATAGATGATTAAACAATCGTATATCTTGAATGCCTCTCGGATTTATTTTTGTAGACACCATGTGGTAGAAATGAGCTAACTCCATTGTCCTAAACATACAGTTGCTTGTTCTGATATAGTGAGCTGAACAGTGTTTCCTGTCCCCACCGATCGGAAACTGTCCTGTCGGATGCCCAGGTTACTCTCTCTTCCGTCCCTCCGGCACGCGTTCGGATTGTGGAACTTCTTTGTCTGCCCTCCTCCAGTAAGGTCTAGTGAAGCGTGACTCAGCCCAGCAGGCAGCAGGGACCCAGTGCAAGTTCAGGAGCAGTGAACATGGGGGATGGTGGTGTGGTAAGAGGCTGTGGCCCAGGTGTGCCCAGGTGTTTGGAAGTGGAGGGCCCTGGAGGGAGGCCAGGTAGGGGCTGTGACAGGGTCTAGCCCCAAAGCAGCAGTGCAGGTTAGGGAGACCCTTTAGGAGTGAAAATGATGCGGGCAGTTAGAGAACAGGGAGGCAGTGCTGGGGGTGGAGGGGTGGAGGATTGTGGGGAGAGGAAGGAGGTTTTGAGCCAGGGTTCTGGAACATGGCAGTGCCAGCGGGAAGGGGGCCACTTCCAGAAGACTCACTGGGATAGGTAGACTGAGGGGTCTGCTTTGCGCACGTGCTGTGTGAGGTGAAGAGACAGGACACTCACGGGTGTTTTAGTGGACCTTCGAACATCTGTGTTCACAGGTATTTGGGAGCAGGGACCAGAAGCCAAGCTGAGGGAGGAACTGCGATTCAGCCAGTGCTAGTAACTCTACGAGGGGACCGGGTATGCTTAGCATGGAGGCGGGGGGGCGTCTGGGAAAGAAAAAATAGACTCATTGCAGAAATGGGAACTCATCAGAGATGCTGAGGAAGTGCTAAGGGAGAGGAAGAGTTCCTGGGGAGGGGGTGTCACTGTGGTTTCATCAGCTGGAAAGTCAGGGAGGCTGAGGGCGTTGGGGCTACGCAGAAGGAGGGCTTGGCAGGGGGAGTGGGAAGGGCAGGGGTGTGGAGAGGAAACCTAGGTGACCAGAGGGACCTGAGGCCCTGTTACAACTCCAGCCTCGGTGGCCCAGAGTCAGAAGGAAGCACTGTGCAAACCACATCGGGCCTCTTGTGGGGGGTGTGGCGCGGCGACAGCAGCCACCGTGGGGGCACCGGCCTTTGACCCAGTCACTCTGTCTCCTGGCCACGCTGGGCCTTGGCCTCTGCTTCAGTTCCCAGACGTTTGGGCTTTCTGAGCGGAAGGTCTTTGAACTCACTGCCGCCCTCATTTCTGGAACTTCAGCTGCTGGAGGCCGAGCAGGAAATGTGGTTGAAGGGGTCAAACAGCGCTGCCCCCTCCCCTGCCCTCCTGCTGACCCCATCCCTTGCCATGAGCTGGGCTGTCCCCGCACAGGGCAGGCAGCTGCCTCCTCAGTAGGACGTGCCTCTGTGGCCTTCCAGACATGGCCACATTTTCCAGATACACTCTGGGCAGGAGTGTCCGACCTTTTGGCGTCTCTGGGCCACACTGGAAGAAGAAGAGTTGTCTTGGGCCACGTATTAAATATACTATGACACGTAATCACAAAAAAACTCAATGTTTTAAGTAAATGTACGATTTTGTGTTGGGCCGTGGGCGTCTAGCCCAAAGCGCCTGCTGGGCCTGGAGCTGGGTGACCAGGAGTCATCAAATCTGTGTGAGTTATGGACACCACGGGAGTTTTAGCTGGTCATTGAAGATGAGTGGGGGTTTCCTGGGAACTTCATTTATTTTTGTAGCTTAAGGTAACAGAGGTGATAGATATTCTAAGCAGCAAGAAAAGACACGGACTGTGAAAGCACCCTGTGAAAGCCTGGAGACAGACTTCCGTTGCAGGTCCCCAGCATTATTCTCCCCTCCAGCTCCTGCCACCTCGCAGGGTGTGGGGCAAAGCCCGAGGCTTCTCTCAGCACCCCCCGACCCCCCCGTCCCTCTGGAGGGTCTGCTAGCAAAGGTCCACATGGTTTATTGATGATGTTCCACATGTTGCTGCTGTTGGTGGTGGCCCTGGCTTCGTGGAGAAGCCTGCATGTCTGTGTGTGACATTTGTGCTGGCTGTCCCTGGTGCTGGGGAGCTGAGCATGGGTAACATTTCTTGGCACCTGTGGACAGTGCCAAAATGTACAGGCATCACCCGCATTGAATGGAAAAAGCCAGACGTGAGGGACTTGTAGAGAGACACAGCTTCCCTTCCCCTGCCAGCACCCCTCACTCCACCCCCCGCCCCAGGGTCTCAGGCTTGGCCTCCGCTTCTGCAGTTTGAATTGAAGGGAGATGGGGCCTGAGCAGAGGAGGAAAAAGGAAAGAGCTGTTGGCTTTAAAAGGCTTTAGAGGAAAGGGATTGCCTTGTCTTATTCTCCCTGTGATGTTTGGGAGAGAACAGGCAGAGATATGTTAAACATGCGTTTTTTATCCTGGATTAATCCAAATCCGAAAGCAGCGCGTACGCCGCCTGGTGTGGTGGTAACACTCAAAGCTTTGGCTTAGAAGAGTGGCAGGTGGAGAAAGCCCGACGCTGTGAACACGGCCGGCCCAGAGGACGTTGTGTGTTCTCTGGTACCCTTTGTACTTGGACACTGACTACAGATTCCTTTCGGGGGTCAAGGCCGAGGAAAGTCCCCTCCGGAGAACGGATCATCTGTCTCTCTGGTGCCCCTTTCAGAATTAGCAGTTTCTCTCACAGAACACGTGAGTATAAGGGGAAGGTGTGAAGGCGTGAGTGGCCGCGCAGCCCTTATTCTCCCGGCGAGGAGTCCCGAGTACGGGAAGCGATAGGTTTTGTAGAGCAGCGCGCTGTCTGTGAGAGCACGCGGCCCACCAGCAGCAGCTCCCTTCGGGGGGGACAGGCTCCAGAACCTTCACGTGGCGTGTTCACGGTCCACACTGTCCTGAATCATTGTCCAGAGCAAACCCTCTGGGCAGACACCTGGTGGCTTTCTTCTGTCTGCACTCACACCCTCCGCTTCTCGCCCAGGTACTTCCCTGACGGACCCCGAACACGTGGTGGTCCCGGCTTCACTGCCCTGACGCCCCCGCCGCTCTCCCACCTGCCCACACCCTCTGGCTTTGCGCTCTCATTTTCTCTTCGGATATTTCTGGCTTTGTCCGACATTTGCTCCCTGGGAACGCCGTGTGGCTTCATGAATTGTCAACAGAAATGCAGAATCTTTGTGGCAGGATCTGGCCTCCAGGGGCTTGTCGGAAACCAGCAGCTTCTGGCAGTGGTGAGAGGCCAGCTCTGTGCAGAAGGGGCAGCCTGGAAGGGTCTTTCTGAAACGTGACCGTGTGGGGACTCGGAAGTCCGAGGGAGGTAACGAGAGGCCACCTGCACGGTGGCCTTGCTTCCACAAGCCCAGGTGGCCTGCCTGTTGGGGCTTCGCACAGCGGAGGGATTTCCTCTTGCAATTGTCTTTATTCTAACACTTTTTGATAGAGTTTTTCCAAGACATTTCGTACATTTCCATGTTGGCGTACCTCGGGGATGTCATATAGAGACACTGTGTGATCTGTGTGTCTAGTATAAGCTTTCACATGTAATAGTAGGTGCTTCATTTTGTTGGGTGAAAAGTGAATGATTTGGTTAGAGAAACAATTTTTGTTATTTCTTATTGAGGTGTAGATTCTTGAGAAAATACAGACAATGACAAAGCACGGATTCCCTGCTGAGGAAGGAAGGAGTGAAAGCCTCAACCGGGGCGCCAGCGGGTGCCAGGACACAGCTGATGCCCAGCTCCCCCCCCCCGGCCCCCCACAGCCTCCTCGTGACGTGGGCTCCCTTTCAGCGCCCGTTTGGAATCCTCTCAGGAACACATGTCACGTTTTCTGAGATGACTTCATTGCCAGTGGTTCACCATTGTTCTGGAAATTTGAGAAAACCAGAGAAAATAAACTTTGGGGATAAAAGGATTCCCGAAATCCTATCACCTAGCGGAAAAACCACAACCGTTTCGGGGCTTATCTTTCTGGTCTTTGTCGGTCTGTTTGTGTACATTTCTTCTCTTTGACAACACCAGGATCATGGCATGGATGTTGCTCACTGTGGCCTTTCTAACTCCAGAGCCCTGTGTGACTCTTGGGTGCCAGTAAACTGTCTGCAGTATTTTTACTGTTCCAGAGTTCTGTTGAGCGGGTGTGCTGTGACCTGGAATCCCTGCAGTGAGACATCTCGGCCATTCCCAACTTCTCTCCCGTAGCTAGGCGTCTCCTTGTGGGTAAGGTCATGCCGATATCTGTGCTGCCCTCCTTGGGTGCCCGAATCACTCTGAGCATTAGGGTCAGCACCAGCAGGTCCCTAGATGGCTTTGTAGCACTGACACGGTCCTGGGCTTGTTGAGGATGCAGGCCCACCGGCCCCTCGTCCAAACGCTGGAGACGGCTGGGTCTCTGTGTTCTGGGGTCTGTTTTCAATCGTACTGCTGTCTCCAGTCTCTTCTTTTCCCAGTCCACGTCCTCCCCTTCGGGGCCTCTCCGCTCTCTTGATGTTGTGGTTCTGAGCTTGCCATGGCCGTCGTGGTCAGGAGACCCAGCTTTTAGAACCGTTTCTAAGCAGAGTCCTGAGTGCAGACTGGAATGTTAGTGCATGCTTTTTTTGAGCTGATTTTGCCCCATTTTCCTCAAGCACTGCAGCAGGCAGGTGGGGTTGCTGGAGGACAGGGCTGGCGGCCCGACAGGGTAAGGTGGTGGTGCCTTTTCATGAGCCTGGTTCCCTGGAATGCTGCGGTTTAGGACAAAGCCAAGTCTTCGCTGCGTCCTTGTTTGATCCTGGTGGGAAAGCGAGACAGCCTCATCTGCAGATAGTGTAGGGACCTGGCATGTGACCTGTCAACTTGCTTAGTTACCTTGGTTTTTATCCCAAATAACCCCATGTGTATAAGAGACGCCGTCACGCCAGGGACTCTGGTGAGCCGTGGAATATTTTGTGTATTGTTCAGCTGGAGAAAGTCCTCGATGAGGCATCTCTCACTGGTGAGTTCCTCGCCGTGATGGCAGTTCTCATCTCCCTGCCAGCTTCCCCCTTCAGCTTCTCTTCTCGTCCCCTCTGGGTTCTCTCCGGCAGGAGCTGGTGGTGATGGGCGCGCCGGGGTCATTTTACTGGGCCGGGACGGTCAAAGTGCTGAACCTGACGGACAACGCCTACTTCAAACTGAACGACGAGGCGATCATGAACAGGCGGTACACCTACCTGGGTGAGTAGTAGCTCAGGGGGCGCAGGTAAGAGGGGAGATGGGAGCGATGGCCGTGAGGTCCACCAACTGTTGCTTGACGGGGTGGAGAAGAACTTGTCGGGTTTCACATTCATTCTGAGGAGTTCCAGTGTCGGCCAGGGTACCGGACGCCAAGCCCCGCACGTGGAGGAGCGCAGACCAGGGAACTGGAGTGGAAAACTGTGATGTGATTACAAAGCTGACAGTTGAGCCTCCAGGGAAATGAATGTTTTATGTTCTTATTTTAGCACATCCTCGAGTTCAGAGGGTCGGGTACAGAGTGAGTGCAACAGAACCCTGGTTTCGCCCTGCGTTCCTTTGAGGGGTCTCTGCTTCCTGGTCACTGCGGTGGGCAAACAGAAACAAGAGGAACCAGATATTATCACGAGGGATGGCCGCCTAATGCTGGTGCTTAACAAAAGGCTCAGAAATATTTCTCCTCTTTCTAACCTTCTAGAAAGAAGGCAGGCACAATTTAGGTTAGCAGCCAGCAGACTAGACCGGTGTGGACGCAGGACCGCGCCTGTTTGGACACAGGGCTAGTCTGCCCGTGGCTGTGTGCATGAGGAGCATTTTACATGGCTTTGCTTTAATTCATGGCCTAAGTGCTGTAATTCTGGGCTGAAAATGAAGCTAAATTTAGGCAGGCCCAACGATGAGAAAGCAATGCTTTTTCACACATGGTTCCCATAACTTAAATCTGGGGGAGTCCCCGGCCCTTTTCATAGAGATTCCCTTGTGAGACGGCAGTAGGGGTTTGCAGGCTTGCCTTTCCCCTTTAACTGCAAGTTTTGCCTGGTGAATAGACCACAGTACTTCTACTTGGAGGCTTTGGGGTGTTCCCTGCCCTGGGCTCCTCAATCCTCAACAATGTCATTTATTGAGCATTTACTATATGCCAGGCTCTGCATAGTATTTCTCTTCATTCCTGAAACAGCCTCATAAGGTAGCTGTTATGATCACCCACATTGCCTAGGTAAAGCCACTGAGGTACAGAGAAGTTAGGGAGTTTGCCAAGGTCACGTGGCTCTTACATGGCAAAGTGGGGGTTTCAACCTGTGGTTTCTGAGCCCAGAGTGGAAACTTGGAGCCGCCTCCCCTGTGTGTGCTGTGGAGGTGCCACTGACCCCCACTGGCGGGGGCACCTTGCGGGGCGTTTGCCTCACACGTTCAGGATTCACTGTAGTGCCTGGTGCACCTCAGGGACGCAACATGTTTGTCAGGTCGGAAAATGAAAAGAAGGCAGAGAGGAGCCTGGTCTGGGCAGTGGCCGTAGAGTCTAGGCTGAGGCTGGCGGCCTCTCCCCGCGTGCAGAACGGGGGCCTCACCTGCTGCACGCTCTGCAGGGCTCCCTGGAGGCTTTGGCAGCACTCATGGTACTCCAGGCAGCGTGAGCCTCCAGCCCAAGTGAAACCAGCACACAGCGAATAAGAATTGATCCCAATATGGGTCCGTCACAAAACCCAAACAGCTTATGATCACAGCACTAGGGTTTGAGGGTGACGAAAAGGTGACAGGGTTTGGGGACCATATGACGGCCTGTCTGCAAGGCTCTCAGAAGGGAAAGGAAACATTTAGATTGAGCTCAGACAACATTTTCTCTTCTTTCTAGACTCGTTTTGTATCCAGATTCTTTGTCTGCCCGTCCTTCCATTCCTCCGCCCCTTCCTCCATCCATCCCTCTATCCATCCATCCATCCCAGTTAGCTTCTTCCTGCCTTCCCTTAGAAGGGAGTGTGGCATCATGGTTAGCTGTAGAGGCTTGGGAGGCACACAGATTGGATTTGAATCTTACCATGTGACCTTGGAAATGTTGCTTACTCATGTTTAGTCTGTTCCCCCATCTCTAAAATGGAAGAAATAATCATACCTTCCTCCCGGAATGGCGAGATTAAAAGAGATGATGATATCCAAAAGACACATACAGGATGTTCATAACAGCCCCAAACTGGAAACAACTCCAACACCTAGCAACAGGAGGGAAAAAAGATACTATGATATACTCATGCAGTGGAGCATGAATCAGCAATGACAAGAAACTACTGCATGCCACCCGGATGGATGTCAAATTGCCTCGAGTGAAGTGCTAGATCAGGCAAACATAGTGTAATTAATATATGGGGATGGAAATCGGATCAGTGGCTGCCTGTGAGGGGCATGGACTGAGAGGGCAAGGGGGATCCTCCTGGGTGTTGGTTCTGCGGTTATGTTCCGCCTGGGTGGTGACCGTGTGGTTATGTACATGTGTACATGTTCACCCAGCTCTACACTTCAGATGCGGGTACTGTATGAAAATCCAAAATGTATCAAAATCCAAAACACATCAGAAAGAAAAAGGAAACAGACAGGGAGTGTTTAGCATAGCACCTGTTCCAGAGAAGACACTCGGAGACACTCAGGCTTTCTGGCCCCCGTGTCCTTGTGGACATGTATTTGTGTGAGTCCAGCCTGGGCAGACTGACAGCTGCCATTGCTCCAAGGCTAGCTGGGTAGTAACTGTCCAGTTAGCGGACACTTGAGAAATGTTTTCCTCTGATAGACCTTCTTCCCCATCACTCTTTCTCAACCCTGTCCTTGGTTTCTGCCCTTCGTTCCAGGCTATGCCGTGACCGCCGGCCACTTCTCTCATCCATCCGCCACCGATGTGGTCGGAGGTGCCCCACAGGATGAAGGCATTGGCAAGGTGAGGGGACAGGTTGGTGGGACAGCGTGGGGTCTGGCGGATGGGCAGAGCGTGCTGCTGCTGTTTCGGGGGTTTGTCAGCTCGCTGTGTTCTGAGGTTGGGGGGTGGCTGGCAGGCAAGTGATGATGGAGTATTGGGGGACCTCTGCTGTCTCCTTCCAACCCCTTCTGAGTGTGGACCTTGAAAATTAGTTGGAGTGCGGATAGAATTCCTGGTCCTCTCTGATCCCTGCACGCTCACACCTGAGACACACTCTGTTGCACACGTGCCTGCTCAAGTGAGAGTGGGATTAGTAAGCAGAACTTGGCATCATGGCACCCTCCAAAGGAATGGTGTCCAATGCTAACTTCACACACTCCAGCCTCCCAAACCTTTCCAAGTTTGACCTTGACCTCGTGGAGCCAGGTCTAGTCCCAGATAGCTTCAGGGATGTATTTATTTATCTTTGGGCCTAGATTCTTACACTTATTTCTCCGATGTTTTAGAACCAAGACGGGTTCAGCCCAGAGGCTGGACTGGGACTATGTGGGTCACTTGCCCTGAACTCTCTGCCCAGAGTAGTGGAAGGACCCCCATGGACCTAGGGCTGTCTGAGTCCCCTTGGGGGTCTCGGCTGCTGCTGGTGCCCGGCACACAGAGCACTGTGCCTGTTGGTTCTCCAGCACCAGGCTATGGGAAATCCTGACTGAGTGGGCGGGTAGGCCCACGCGAGTCAGGAATCTGCATTTTTAATAAACCGCGTAGGTTATCTGACAGGAAAGGCTGCACAGAGGAGTGATCTTTGGGTTGGAGCTCGTGGGGCAGACCTAGGAGAGTCTAACTATATCTCCAGGGGCGCAGGGGAGAGGGGTCTTGATTCCGAAGAGGCCGAGATGGGCTGAGACCACTGCCCACTGGAGCCTGCAGCCAGGTGTCAGCGTGGTCAGCTGACAAAGCTGGACTGTGATGTGTGAATGAGGGTCATTTCCCTGGATCCTCCTGGGCAGCAGTTTGGAGCCACCGCTCACGTTCCTGGAGCATGTACCTCCCTCCCCCCCCCAACACTGATGTTGTGGAGAAAGGTTCTTTGAAAATGAAACCAGATAAAAAAACCCAGGGCCCTGGGCAGGGGAGGCGCATAGATGAACTCTGATGACTCGAAGGAAGATTCGGGTTCTTCTGAGTCATGTGACTTCCTCTCCCTGGTGGAGGGAAGAAGTGCCCAGAGCTGCTGCCCCCACACTGATGATGTCTTCCGGGGGCAGATCTGTGGGAGCCCAGGTCCCTCTGTAGTGCTGATGAAAATGTTTACCTCCCAGTCACAGCGAGGCAGCTGCCTCAGTGCTGCTGGGACCCCAGGAGAGATACTGGGGCGACTCGTCACCATTGGGAAATGGATGACTGTGCCATGTTCCCAGGGACGGGGGCTGGTGCAGACCCGATTCCCAAGGACCCCAGAATGGACCCCTGGCCTTCAGGAGTTGGATGGTTATTCATGTTCATTATCTGAACGTGAAAGCATTCACAAGATTCTTCACCCCGTGGGAGGGTCCCCTGCCCTGGTTCTCATGGGACCTTCTCTCCCTGTAAGATGTAGCTTGGAAAAGAATTTCCATAGTCTTGTCGTTTAGGAAGTTCTGCATCGATTATCCCCTTGGTGGTGGGGATTTATAGCATAAACACACACACTGAAGGCTCTGAAAAATCCCACAGAGAGGGTTTACTTGATGTGTGCCTCCGGCACTAGCCAGCTCAGCTCCTGTTTACCCCGGCAGGTCCTGGGGCTCTCGTGTTCTTCGGTGTCACTGCGGGAATCTGCGGTGTCCCACAGTGAGCACCTCCCTCCCTCTGTCTCGTCTTGGCATACCTGCTCCAGCTGTCACCAGTGGGAACGGAGGGAATGGTTCAAGAAAGAACACTTCTAACTGTGGGATCCCTTACTAGTCATTGGGAAGCTCCTTGGGTCTTACTGTGTGTGGTTTCCACCTGTGTTATGGCTCAGGAGCAGTGGAGGGGATTTCGGCCTCAGGGTCACAGGACGCTTTCTTCGCAAAGCTGATGAAATGAGCGCAGCGCTGACCCCATTGTTGTCCGCCAGCCTCAGCATGCCCGTCACACGCCGGGCCAGGCGTTTCAGTGGGACTCCCAGGAGGGTGCCGACGAGTGTCTTTGGTCATTGCTTCTGTCTTACCTCGATTTTTTTTTCATTCCATAGGTTTATATTTTTAGAGCTGACCGAAGATCAGGCACCTTAATTAAGATTTTTCAGGCATCAGGTAAAAAGGTGAGCTTCTTGGTATAAGTATCTTTTTGTGGTTTGAGAGACGACATCATGTGGGAATCAGGTTTCACTCGTTGGAACACTGGGTTAGAGGCCTAATGGTGTCTCACCTGCTCAGCACTGACTGCAGCCTGCAGGGTCACAGGGTTCACGCTTGCTGTCGGAGACGTGGAGCAAGACAGTCAAGTTCAGCGCAGTTATTTTTTTTAAGGTTGTCTCTATTTCAGACACTATCACCAGAAGCACTGCTTGCTCTATTTGTCTCTGCCTCTTTGTCTTTGTCTGTCTGTCCATGCATCTCTCTCTCCTGTGTACACCCCTGCACCTCCAGAGAGATCCACACCCTTGCACACACAGGTAGCCAGCAGATCTGGTCCCTTTCCAAGGGGGCGTGCAGACACGTGGTTCCCACTCTCCCTCTGTCACCCACACAGCGCTGCCCCTTCCTCCTCACACCCCGAGCCCTCTGCCACCACTGCCGTGGGAACAGTTTTCACGCAAAGAAAAAACCAAGAAAGCCACCCATTTCCCTTTAGAGCCTTGAAACAGAACTAGCCTCGGAAGGCTGCCCTTGAATTAGTTTCGGGCAAAGTTTGTTTGCCTCTGTCGTCATGCTCTGCTCACCCCGTCCCTAATCCAGATTCCTGCACATGTTTTTTTCATTCTCGCTTAAGGACATTTCTTCGTTGCTTTTAGAGAGAGGAAGGGAGAGAGAGAAACATGGACGTGAGAGAGAAACATCTATTGGTGGCCTTCCATATGTACCCAGACTAGGGATCCAACCCATAACCTTTTGATAATGGGATGATGTTTCAACCAAAGGAGCCACATCGGTCAGGGCTTCTGCAAATTTTAATCCTAATTTCTATTAATACTGCTCATCTGAAAGTAAGCCAGTTGGGGATTCTTTTGACCAGTGTGGCTTGGCCCAGCAGGACTGCTCAGTCAAGGCCTTCAGTGAGCTCTGGGAAGAAACGCAGCCCCTGAGGCTTGAGAGGGAGACGCGAGGAGACTGTCGGACGGTGATTTCCCCACCACTCCCCAGAGAAAACGGGAAAAAGGTGGTTCCCCTTTTGGGCGGCTGTGGGCTGCCACCGCAGTCCAGTTCCTCTGAGAGTCAGGCCGGCTGGATGAACCCGGCACCATTACAGGTTCTGATGGGGGCTCCTGTTCCGAGCGCCAGAAACCCCCTCATTCTGTGCGCTGTTAACCACCTGAAGGCGCATACCCTGTGTGCAGTTGTCATCGTTTTTTCAGCGAAACAGTGCAACTCCACACTCAGCTTTGTGAAGGCTCTCTCTGAGAACAGCTCTGCATTCCCCTGAGAACGTGGCTGCCTGTTAACATTTTCGAACCCCAAAGCAGCAACACTGGACAGTGACCGAGCAATTCTTCAGAGGTTTTCCAAGCACCCCCAAATCAGAAAGAAAGAGCTCTATGCCATCAGTGATAAAGGGTCCCCCAAAACAAGCAAGGTGTGAATGCTGCAAAGCCTTAACATTTTAGATGGGTGAGTGTGTCTGCCATGGACAATCCAACCACCCTCCGTGACCCTTCAGATGCACCTGGGCTTGAATGCGTAAAATTAAAGGGCCCTCCGCTCCCACCCAGGCTGGGATATAATTGACATAAAACATTGTATGAGTTTAAGGTGCGCGGCATGATGATCTCATCATTTGTTATGTCCGTATTGTGAAGTGATTACCACGGTAAGGTTAGTTAACACCCATGACCTCACATAGCCACCGGTTTTTGAAGGTCTCTATAAATCACACGTGTCACCCTATTTTCAGAATATTTTCATGTTCGATGGTAGCTGTGCCTCCCACCCACTTCCTCCATCTCCCTGCCCCCTCAACTGTCCACTGCCCGCGCTAAAGACAGACTCAGTGAACGCCTGTCACCCTGGAGTAATGAACAGTCTGTGGCTGTGCCTTCTCTCCATCTCAGAAACCTCTTGGTCTGGGTGATAATGCACGGGGCCACCCATCTCTGCCTGGGTCGTGGTCAGGTTTGGGGCGGTAGATTTGGGAGGGGACAAGTGCGAAGCGAACATCGGAGGACCCACTGACCCAAACGTCCTGTGGGCTTGGAGACATGGAGTTCCAGGAGACGCGCTTGTTTGTCTGCTGGAGTATCCCAGGACTGACGGCAGGACCAGTCGGGCTCCGCCTCCCGCCCCGTGGCCCCGCTGCTTCTCCTGCTGCTGCTTCTCTCCGGTTGGCTCGTCTTGCCCCTGCTTGCCTCGCTCCAGAGTGGCCTCTGCGTCTGCCACTCACGCGTGCCCTCTTGCTGCACTGTTTTCCAGCCTTACCCCTGTGGTGTCTGTCCGACTCCGAAGGAGACCGCTACTGTTCTCTTTGTGCTTATTCTGCTTTTTCCCGGAGGCAGGAGAAATTCTCGTCTCTCTGACTTCTCCATTATTTCCCAGGGAGAGGACGTGACCCCAGGCTCTCCAGGGGAGCCTTTAGCTTTGCCCCTGTGTCTGGTTGGCCTCACACACCCAGAGGAGGGTCTGATGCAGCAAACCACTGGCCCACTTCTGCTTTTGTGTGGCTCGATAGTCCTGTCTGCCAGCTTCACCACGGGACAAAACAAGCCCCCCGCCCCACTGGGGGTCCTGACTGGCTGGCACTCTTCATGTATAGTACATGTAAGAAATCACTAATATGTGTGCAGTTCCGATGTTACTGGAGACTCGTATCCCTGCATTTCCAGGAGATCTCTGACCAAGGACCGCTCACCCCGAAGCATGTCATTGCCACCTTGAAGTTGTATGGAATTAACTGAGTATGTGACGCATACAGGGATGTCCAACATTTTGGCATCTCTGGGCCACACTGGAAGAAGAATAAATACATTGTGACACATAACCACAAACACATTAAATACACTGTGACACATAATCATAAAAAATACCATGTTTTAAGTAAGTTTGCGACTTGGTGTTGGGCCACATTCATAGCCATCCTGGGCTGCATATGACCTGAGGACTGCAGATTGGACACTCCTGCAGGGAGAACGTGGGTAGGAGACTTAATGTACAGGGATTTCTGATTTAACACTCATGCAGATGCCAAGTTAAATAGTCCATTGGAATGAAACGAATAGTTCCCTGGGGTGCAGACAGCAGCTTTGGGGCCTTGCCTGCATATCAGTCCTTTTCCTGAAGTCCAGAGAGATCGGCAAAGCCACTGAGTCAGCAGCCAACCACCGGTTTCTGTGTCCCCTACCTCCTGTGACTCCAGACCTCCTCTCGGGAATGAGAGGTTGGGGGGTGTGCGGGTTGAGTGCAAGTGGCCTTGGTGTGTGACTGGGAAAGGGCTCCTGAGTCCCCTTGTCCCAGGGCTGCTGCAGGAAACAGTCTGCAGTGCCCTCACCTGCGCCCTCCTCCTCGGGGTTCACTGCCAGCCAGCTCCACAGTGAAGAGAGATGCTCCTCCATGTCCATGAACCAGAGCCCTTGCATTTGGGAAGATTTATTTTACAAGAATTTTTTTTTTTTAAGTCAGAAGTTGCAAACTAGCAGCCTTTGGAAAGGATATGGCCTGCAACAACTTTTGTTTGTCCTATGCACTCTGTTTGCTTTTTAAAAAATCTGAATTAGCTGCTGTCTTAAAAAAACATAGGCCCTTCAAACAAAGTACTCAGTTTTTGGCTTCTCTTGAAAAACGGGAAGGTTGGCCGTCCCTTGGTCAACCTCCCTCCTGGCAGCTGTTGACAGTGGTTGGGTCTCTGGATGCCAGTTTGCCACAGTCTCCACCAGGTCCTGTTGTTTCTTAGACACCGAAGACGAGTGCCACTCGCCACCCATAAGTGTATTTGGTTCGCACATGTTATATCCCTGCCCGGGTCCCATTCGCATTGGGTCTGAGGCCCCTCATTTACAGCAGTGGGGACGGGATGAGGTCTGAGTACAGAAGAACCAGGATGCCCCAGCTGCGTTCCCTCGTCCCTCAAGCAGTCTGGGTGTTCTGCCTCTTCCTACCACTTCAGCTCCTGTGTTCCTACCCAGTCTTTAGCTGCACACAGCATGGGAGAGGGTAATAATCTCTTTCCCCATGTCATGCTTATTTGCACGCCTGCCTTGTGTTGTGAGGTTTTACACTCAAATTTGTAAAATGTCTGAATTACAGGGGACTTTTATTATGGTTATAACCTATATTTGCAACCTTATGTTTATATCTTTATTTTTTTAAGATTTTTATTTACTTATTTTTAGAGAGAGGGGAAGGGAGGGAGAATGAAAGAGAAACATCGATGTGTGGTTGCCTCTTGTGCCACCCCCTCCAGGGGACCTGGCCTGCAACCCAGGCATGTGCCCTGACTGGGAATTGAACTGGTGACCCTTTGGTTTTCAGGCTGGTACTCAATCCACTGAGCCACACCAGTCAGAGCTCATGTATATATCTTCAAAAATGGTTTTGTTCCCCTGGGATCGGTCCATTTGTCATGCCCTTGGTAGGGCTCCAGGGCAGAGGGAACTGACCCAGTTAACTCTGGTCTCAGGTTGGCTGAGGGCTCCACATCGCTGTGAGGAGGCACAGGGCAGTCGGACCTTTCCCCGTGACCCGCGGTCTTCTGGCTTCTGGGGCAGCGCCCCCGGCACAGCCTGTGGGGGACAAGTGTTTCTAAAGCCAGGGGGCGGGAGGAGAGCGAGGGCCTCCTGTGCGAGGGCAGACACTGAACGCTTTGTTGCAACTCGACTTGGTTGCAGATGGGCTCTTACTTCGGCTCCTCCTTATGCGCAGTTGACCTGAATGCGGACGGCCTCTCCGACCTGCTGGTGGGGGCCCCCATGTTTTCTGAGATCAGGGATGAGGGGCAGGTCACCGTCTACATCAACAGAGGAAATGTGAGTACAGTGCTGGGTACCATGTGGACAGTGTTGGGGGAGAGGGACATTTGTCCAGCGATTAGTGTCTGAGCACCTTTCTGGGCCATGCACAGGCCCCCATTACCCAGCTGAGGTCAGAAGTCATGCTTCCTCCCTGCAAGAAGCTCAGTGTTCCATTAATGGGAAGTTATAGGCAATGTTACAACTGCCAACATACAGGGGTTCAGAAAAATCTTAATGGGCTGTGGTTTGAGGGCTCGCCATGTACCAGGAGCTGTTCCTTCCCCTTTCTGTGAATGATTTGTGCACACATTATCAGTGGTCCCCATTTTCCAGGTAAAAAAACTGAAGCCCAGAGAGGTTATATAACTTACCCCAAATCACACAGCTAAGAAGTGGCAGAGCTGGGATTTGAACCCAGGCAACCTGGTTTCAAAGCATCGTTTCAAGATTGTACTGACTTCCTGAGTGTATAAACACATCTGCCCAGGGAAGCAGAGGCAGTTTCTCAGAGGACACAATGGCTAGGAGGAGTCTTGAAGAAGGGGTAGCAGTTAGGCAGGCAGGCAGGAGTGGGCTGGGTGCTGGGCAAGTGGGTGGGGTGTGAGGCAATGGGGCACTTAGTTCAGCATGGGGGTTGGATTGGGTCCAGTGCAGGGCCATGGGCCACAATCCTGATGTCCCTTATTCTGCAGAATCATGAAAGGGTTGTTGTGATGGGATCAGAAAGATGCCTCTGTCCCCCCTCAGCCTCATGGAGGGTAGGTGGGAGCAGGAAACGGGGGTGGGAGGAAGCAGGAGACCAGTGAGAGGGCCACATCTTTTCAGGATCTGGAAGGAAGAGTGTTCAGCCAGAAGGAAGCAGTTACATGAATAAATTCTGGTACCACCAGCCTTTGAGCTAACATGAGAAAATGCTTATGAGATAATCAGTGAAAAGCAGGATTAAAAGCTGCATATACAAACAGCCTTTAAAAATACACAAAATACATAGAGAATAACAATAACAGATCTCTCTGGGTGGTGGTCTTGGGGAGATTTTCAGTTTTATCTTTATCCAAATAGCAAAAATATAATGCTTTCATAATCAAAAAAATCAGTAAAAGTGTACTTTTTAGCAGTGACCAAGATGCTAGTTACCCCAGTTGGGAAGGGGTGGTGATGCTTTGCTGTAACTAGGGGGCAGATGCCAGAGAGAAAGGGCAGCCATTCCAGGAGGAGCTGGGGTGCGCTAGAGAGAGTTGCAGGCTTTCTTGGGTGTTTGCAAACCCTTTTGCAAGGTGGACCTAAGCCTCGGAAGGAAGGTGCTTCCTGGCACCCACCTGTTGAAGTGACTTTCCTCGCCTGCATCCCTCCTGATGTCACAGGAAGTGGGATGGGGAGGGTAGGGGGGAATGAGGTGATCGTTATCGAGAGGAAAAGAGCAAACTTGCATGCAGCGGTGGCCGGCTGAGACGTTTGCGTGGGTGCTAACTTGTCTGAGGCAGTCGGGCGGCCAGACCCGCAGCCCAGCCCGGCAAAGTGCCTCAGTCAGGGGGTGGACACTGGGAGCCCGAAAACTCCCCAGATCTTCTGCAAGAATGTTCCACCCACACATCTCACCTGCACACGAATCACTACACACACCTTGCAGAACCGCTTGACAAACTAGTACACAAAAGCAGGAGAGGAAAATACAGGTTGTACCCCTGTTTACAACAACTTCGGGGTAAGCTCGTTAAGCTGTCAAGAAAGCTGAGAGGGGACTGGGATGGGGGACAGGGAGGGAGGGAGTTTGGTTGGGTTCTAGATTGTTAGATGGGACAAGGGAGGGATTAACTATTGGCCACCACGAGATTCCCCACCCCCCACTCCCCACCCCCACAGGGCTCCTGAGGCTGCCCAGGTAAAAGGGACTCTTGCCCCCCCGGACAGAGGAGTGTGGGTGCCTGTGATTCTGCCCAGGTGTTTCCTGTCAAGGGGTGTGCCCTAGAGCGGTGGCATTCCCAGCTCTGGTTTTTATTGTGTTTTTGGTTTGTTCTGTTTTTGCTTTGTTTTCCGTGTCTTCCTCCATCCTGTTTCCTAGGGAGCCCTGGAGGAACAGCTGGCCCTGACTGGGGACGGCGCCTACAACGCACACTTTGGGGAGAGCATCGCCAGCCTGGGTGACCTGGACGACGATGGGTTCCTAGGTGGGTGAGCGCGTGCCTGCTTTCCACCTGGGCCCTCTACCCTCAATGCCGCCCCTGAGTGATGCGCTCCTGGATCTCCCTGCCAGCCCCGGAGGCCCATCAGGGTACCCTGAGGAAAGAGGACACCCTGTAGAGAAGATGTTCTCTGTGCAGATGCTTGGGCTGAGTTCTGAGCCCAGCAGAGTTTTCCTTCTGTGGAGTTTGCCTTCTGTGCAGCCCCTTCCCATCCAGCTCATTGTGTGGAGCTGTGGGACTGTGGTGCCAGTAGACCTTGGGTCAGGCCCACTAGGGCTTTATAGCAGCAAAGCTCACAGCAGCCCCCTCCTGACGCAAACACTTCTGGTTTCTGTCTCTGGGGCTCCACAGTGCTCTCTTGTGTGGTCAGGGAAATAGTAGGAAGAGAATTTGACGTGCTCTCCCCTGGTGGTGGCAGCACGCTGGACTGACTTTTGAATATGTCAAGTGTCGAGGCATGGGGATACCTGAGGGACCATTCTGTCTCACTTTTTTCTCTGGTCTGTTCGGTAGCCCTGCCCCTCCCTGCAGAGGCAGGATTCGGGCCTCAGGATCTGTGGGAGCCCTGTCACACGGAGGGGGGGACAGCACTGGCCTCAGGATGCTTTGATCACCTCACATCACCAGCCAGAGGGGGCTTCGTGCAGAGAGATTGGATCTCCAGTGGATGTTGTGTGGGTGCACGCCCCTCACCCTGGGCCTCACTTCTGCAGACACATGACTTTTGTTAGATGCGAAGGGCGAAAAGTGAGGGAGGGCTAGGCTTTGTTCCAGAAGGTGTCATTGGTGTGTGAGAATAATGCTGATTTTGTGTGTGCGTGAAGTGAGTGCTATTCTAGACAATTTCCTTATCCAGGAATAGAGTTAACGTTCTCTATGCAATAACCATTGTCTATAGAATTTCCCTCTCTGACAGATGGAAATGAGGCCAGGGGGTTTATATTTGTATTTCTTTATTGGACAGTTCAATGATTTCCCCCCTAGCAGCATGAGCTAGGTACTTCCTGGAACCAAGCTCTTCTCGGCTTCTAGAATTTTCTTTCTACTTTTTTTCTTTTTTAAGGGTCTTTAAAGAAAAAGAGTTTATTTATTTCTAGAGAGAGGGGAAGGGAGGAAGAGAGGGAGAGAAACACTAGTGTGTGGTTGCCTCTCACACACCCCCTACTGGGGACCTGGCCTGCAACCCAGGCATGTGCCCTGACTAGGAAGTGAACTGGTGACTCTTCGGTTCACAGTCCAGCACTCAATCCACTTAGCCACACCAGCCAGGGCTCTTCCTACTTTTTTCTGCTGATAGATTAATGCCTAATATGATGCTGGAACAACCTACAACCAGGACTGTTCTGGCGAGGAGGGACTCAGATGTGATGGCAGGAATTAGGCAATCTGCTGTGACATTGTTCTGCGTGGCTGTTCAAACCACAGCTGTTTCTCTCTCCTCAGATGTGGCCGTTGGTGCACCCAAGGAGGATGACTTCTCGGGGGCCATCTACATCTATCACGGTGATGCCAGCGGGATCGTGCCTCAGTACTCCATGGTAACTGGTGTGAGAGTGAAGTGGTCACTGTTTGTTCATGCATTCATTCGACTTTCTCTGTGCCACCTGCTGGGGTACAGAGGGTGCTCAACATTGTTCCGCCTTTTGCCTTACCACCCTCTTGTAAAGGGCACAGATACTTGATAGCGCTTACTGAATACGAAAGCACTTAGGGCCTCCAGAGTCTGCTCACATTCAGAGATGAGTTCTGCCTGCAAAAGATAGTATCCAAATTCTTACCGAGGATGAGAGCTGTTTATTTAAGAAGAGGCTATTTTTTTTTCTTTTTTTGGTGAATCCCTGGTCGACCATCTGTACTAAGCTAAAGGAATTCATTGTAAAATATAATCTAGAAAGACCATGGTCCTCGGAGGGGGGGCCTGAAAGCCACCACAGGGCTGTTGTCATATTTGGCACTGAAACGAGAAGCTGATTAAGCTCTGGCCTCGTGCCCCAGACTTGGGACGTGGAAGTGGTGAGTTCAGTTTTTTGTCACATCAGCTTGGTGTTCAAACTTGCTGATGGTGTCGAGCCCAGCCCCTGGGAAAAAAGGAAGTCACACTCTCAGCAGAAGTGCCGTCAGGACATCCGTGGGTGTCTGTGTGTCGAGTGGCACAGGCCTGCGTCTTTCTCCCAGCGGGTCAGTGACAAACAGGCACAGAGCACAAGTGGAGACATTTCTCCGCAAGTATTGATTTATCAAGCACTTAGTATGTGCTGCCTACTTCCTAGTCGTGCATGCCTCCTATCTGGATTATTGCTGAGGAGACACAATGTTTAACTGTGTCCTGTTCTTATAAAGTGTTTTCTAAATGTTCCATAAAATGAAATAGTAGTGAAGCACCAATGCCTGTTCATGTTTCAAGGTAAGAAAAAAGAGAGACGTTATAAATTGATTTTCAGAGGCAGTCCATAAAGTTCAGTTGATACATTCAGAGTCAGTCCGCCGCTGCAGATAGAAGCTGGCTAATTAGGGGTTGAGGGTCACTGCCGTAGAAGTTCGGGTCCCCTCGGTGCCAGGCGTCCTGCTTAGCCAAGTGACTCCAAGAGGCACCTGCTGAGTGGAGGGAGTGCTTCTTAAGAGCCTTCTCTGCCCTCTTCTGACCTCTAATCCTCATAATGGCTGTGTGAGATGGGTGCTTCCATTACCCACCATTCATTCATGAGGTGGCTGTGGCCCCAGCAGGTTTAACTTGCTCAAGGTCACCAGCCAGTACGTTGCACTGGGGTCATCGAACTGCCAGTCTGACTCCCAGACTTTTTTTCGTAACCACCATCCTCAGCTGCACGTTGGGGAGGGGAATACTCCGGGAAGCCCTGCCGGAAAACTTGGAATATGGGAACTTCTCTGTGGGTACATGTACATGCTCCCAGGGGCCTTTATCTCCACGGATCCGCCCCTTTTCATGGGAAATGAACAGTTAGTGGTGGGAAAAGGCTCTTCGGTGATTCGGCTGATGTGGCAGGAGGAAGAGAGCTTCCGTCACCGTTGGGGGTCGCATCCATGTCACAAGGGCTGCTGCTCTCATCTGTGCAGGGGACACTATTGCCAGTGTGACAAGTGGCAGTTCTTCCACATTACCCTTGAACCCATTCCTCTTGAGTTCCCCATGAAAAGTGTTGATTTAAGATCCTTGTGTGTCTTTGCCAGTTGAGAGCCCTCTGGGCATATCATGGGCGGGGCCTCTGTGATCTTCCTCCTGCCCAGCCCCGTCCTGGGGCGCCGGATTGGGTCCCTCTCCATGCGTCCTCCTGGATGCTTGTTCTCGGGCCGGAAGCTAAACACACAGGGAGGCAACCTGGGAGGGCCCCCGCCTCCCTCCTGCCCGCCCGCAGCCCTGCAGTGTTTTTTGTTTTGTTGCTGGGTGGAATCCTGCCGGCAGCCGGAGTATAAATTCTGTGGTTAGCGTGGTGTCTTCAGTAGGAAGCCGGGATCAGCAGCTGGACCCGCCCGGCCTTTGTCAGCATGCTGGCTTGTTCACTTCGACAAAGAGAAATAGTTTGGGGGCTTCTAAAAAAACTAATGTTGATTATACTTTTCCAAGCTGCTAATATGTATGTGATAAGGTCAGAGATTTAGAAGGGGGAAAAAACCCTTTCATGACAGATTGTTCAGGGCCCAGGTCAGCACAGAGCAAGCATTGTGTGGGTGAACTCGAGGCGGAAACCAGAAACAACTCCGGGCAAGGGGATCGCTTTTCTTTGGCCCGTGTTGGTATTATTTCTGCTGGATAAATTGTGAGATCAGAGTCAAGTTCTTCCACGTTGCTCTTTAACTCATTCCTCTTTCCCCAGTTCACCGTGAGAAGTGTTGATTTTAAGAGCCCCATGTGCCTCCCCCAACGGGAGAGCCCTCTGGGCATGTCCTGGCGGCCCCTGTGATCCCTCCCTCGCCATGAGGACACCGCCAGTAAACCTGGTCAAGCGGAGGTTTTCCAAGGCTCCTGGTTTTCATTTAGGGTTATTAGTCCCGAGCAGACTTATCTGCCAGGCTTTATGGCATAATGGCCTGCAGATGTCTGTGGGATCACTTAAGCCTGCCTTGCCACCCCCAGATGGACCACCCCTCCATTCTTCCCCTTCGTCCCGGCCACAGCAGACCTTAGAAATGTAAACCCTGGGCAAGCCGCCACTAGCATGGTTGGACCTCAGAGCCGAGAGGGTCTGCTTCAAGATGGGGCTTTTACGAAATACGCAGGCACACACACATGCTTCTTTAGACAGAGCCATGTGGGATGTGGGCTCTGCCTGTTAGCGAGCAACATTTCTTAAGTGTTTCCTACAGTGTTCCGATGTGTACATTGATGCTCACACATTTCCTGTTGGATGGCTTCACGAAGATGCCAGAGTGGAGGGTGATTTCTAGTTGCCGGCTGCTGGGGGCTCTGAATATCCCTGGCATCTCCATCTGTAGATCCCTGTGGAAACTTCCCCTCCCCAGCTGCGTGACTTCCCTGGAGGATGACTTAGCAAGGAAAAGGAGAAGGAGAGGCAGCCCAAAGACAGCCCCCAGGTGTCTGTATACTCGGTGCTCTCAAGGATTTCCCTGAATGGCCTGAAAACAGAGCATTTCTCTGATCATCCACAGTGAGGGTGTTACGGACTGAGCCTCCTCCACCAGGAGCCCGTGTGGGCAAAGGCAGAGAGGAATAGGTCCAGTCCCAGAAGACAGGACTTTCTGATGCAGGAAGATCGGCGTATTTGTGAGGAGCTGAGCCACCCAAATGCCAGTGTACAAGGAAGGCTGCTTGTCAGGGAGATAGTCTGGAACCATGTGGCATGCGTTCACAGCTGTTAAACGTGATGATGAATAAAAGCACAGATGCTAGTGTGCCCTGTGACGGTTGGGCTGTGAACTCCGAATGGGTAATTGAGAGCTGCCCTTGGCGGGGCGGTGGCTTCAGCTCATTTTTCGGGGTTTCCTACAGTGTATGAAATGCTCAGGACCACGGAGGTCTAGATGTACAAGGTCAAACTGTTTCATCCTGTCCACGAAGCTCAGGGGCCTGTAGATCTTCTGGCTGGATGGACAGGGAGAGGCTCTTGCCCCGGGGCCATCTTGTCCATCTGGGAATGCAGACTGCCTGTCCGCCTAGGGCAAGGGGTATCAAATTCATTTTCACTAGGGGCCACATCAGCCTCGAGGTTGCCTTCAAAGGGCTGAATGTAATTTAGGACTGTGTAAATGTAACTGCTCCTTAACTAGGGGCAAGGAGCTCTGTGCTGCTGGTGGGTAGAAGCAAGGTGCGGGCCGGATAAAAGAAGGTGGAGAACTGGATTCAGCCCGCGGTCCTTGTGTTTGCCACCTGTGACCTGGGGAAAGGCTCTGACATGTGCCTCATAGGAGTGGAGAGACACATGCTTAGTACGTATTTGGGTAAGGTGATATAAGGGAAAGAATGTTCTTAGGATTTCAGCCAGCTATACCTGTGTAAAAACAAAACCAAGCCTTCATTAGAAATGGAAGATAAACTTTATCTACTGCAAACTGTATTCAACATGTCAAAATGTGAACACACCAGTCCAGGGAGGTTTTTCGTCAGTGCTGAACTTAGAAACATTTTAAATGATGGCATGGGGCTAAGGCAAGTGATAGGAAAGGAATGAGAGGTCTCAGCTGCCTGCTAAAGCTCCCCCACCCCTGTTCCCCCCAATCCAATGAGGACTACATGTCTTTTTTTTTTTTTCAACAAAGTCAATACCAAGTGTCTTACGGAAGCTGGGCTGAGGCAATCACAGGTTCTTATTAACGACTGTGTTCCTTTCTGGTGACTCAGTTTCCCCACTGTCTGTTCCAGAAACTGTCGGGGCGGAAGATCAGCCCAGTTCTGCGGATGTTTGGGCAGTCCATGTCAGGAGGCGTCGACATGGATGGGAATGGCTATCCGGGTAAGCTCTTTCTCTTCGAAGGCAGACAAGATACAGGAAGGAAAATGCAGGAGGCAGAGTCATTTCCAGTCTGGTTAAGCCGTGGCTACACCTATTCAGGGTTAGGAAAATTCATACAGTGGGGAGGGGGAGAATTTTGCCTGGTGTTTGGTTTTAAGATGAAAATGCGGAAGTTTCTTTTTGGGTTTTTTAAATGACCTACTCTGAAAGGTGATGCACCAGGTGGGTGGATTTGACAGCGATTTCTGCGGCAGTAAGTCTTTCTAATGAGGGAAAAAAGTGCTGTCCACATTTAAAATGATAAAGAGTGAAACCTTATGTTCTGTTGATATTATTTAACCATAGTCAGACGTGCTTCTTATGCTTGAGAGGGAAAAAGGAGCGGAGTAGCCTCCCCGCCTTGCATGAAACTTACTGAAACATTGTAAGCAAAAAGGAAACCGCTAATGGACAAAGCAGCCCTTCACTGTGCAAGGCTGGCTGGCTGGCTTGTCTTCAGGGTTGATACCTTGTGTTGGGTGAGGCTGACTGAGTAAAAATGCACGATGTCCAACCTCAATATCAAGGGATTCAGGTGTTTTTGAAGGGGATGGAGTGGAAAGAGGAAAGGACATAAAGATAAGAATTGTAAAACTCCAGAATCATCCATGGAGTTCAGAAAAAAATGTTCTTGCAACTGTAGGTCATCTTGCTATCTATCATGAGAAAATATTTCTTCCCACTTAAAGTGCCTTGGGAAGATTTGGGAAAATTAACAAAGTTCTGTAGGAGGGCACCAAATTCTGCAGTTTCTTGTACATAGAGGAGTTTCCAGCATCCCTTTAACTTTACAGAACTGGGAGGAATGGGAATAACAAAGGGTCAGTGTGGATGTTTTGTCCCTATAGGACCCTCACGGGTCTTTTTTAGTTGGAGAAAGCAGTTCTCCTTGTCCCTGGCAATTTGTGGCCATTCCTAAATAATACCTAAAGTTGATTTAGCACTTGAATGTATGAAAAATGCTTCCACATGCACTGGGCATAGTAACCCCAGGAGGTAGGTGGAGATGGGGGCATTTCCCACCCTCCCCACACCCCTCCCACTCTATAGCCAAGGATATTGAGCCTCAGAGAACTTCAGGGACGGGCCAGAGACCTCATTGTGGTACTCGAGGACCCAGGCTGCTTCTCTGTAAATGCAGGGTGAGCAGGTATGGTAATAATTCATGATGAATCCGAATTTATCTCACATTTTTTCATAAAAGAAATGGCAAGTTTATCAGGTGCCTTTATTTTCAAACATTCAATTAATTGAAAAAACTGTTGGAAAATAACAAAATGAGCAAGCGTGCCCAAGTGCAGGAATTGTAGCAGCATTATAATTACTACTATTCACGGATTTGCTCTTTGCTTTCCCCAAGGAGGGTGTCGCATAAACATAGAAATTCATACTCTCTTGGATTTAGATGCTGGGTTCTGCCAAGTAGTAATGGGAACCCCAGGGCTAAGGGGCACCCCAGGGCTAAGCGGCTTATGTTACACGGGAAGAAAGGCAGAGAGCTATTGGGTGAGTGAATACTTCCAAAATTCCAGTTATTTAGAGTAACCATTGCTAGCTAACACTTGTGTTTTGGTTTGTAGTTCACCAAGTATCTTCTGAATGAAATATCTGATTTACTATATTATATTTAATGCATATTGAGCACATTTAATAATAGTTGAATACATACCAAATAAATATTTTCTGATTTAAATATTATGAAATGTTACTGGCTTTTGAAGAGGACACCGGATTCTTGTCTCCATTTCCCCCGCACAGACCAGGACGCTGGGCGACTCTAAGGTCCCAGAGAGCGAGGGGTGTGGTGGAAACTCTGATGCACAAGTTCCATAGAACTCGGGTCTTTGTCCAAGAGTACCCCTCTCTCTCATTCACTTTCCAAAAGGAATATAATATGAGCCACATATGTCATTGAAAATATTCTAGTAACTGCAAAGAAAAAAAAAAGCAGGTGAAATTCATTTTAATAGTGTTTATTTAGCCCAGTATATCCAATATACTGTCATTTTAACCTGAAATCAATATAAACATTAAGGAGACAGCTCATGTTCTTTTGTGCCGGGTCTTTGAGATCAGTCTGTATTTTACACACACAGCACATTTCAGTTCAGACCAGCCACACTGCAGCGGTGCAGCGGCCGCACCTGGTGAGTGGCTGCCACGTGGGACCTTGTGGCCTGGATTCTCACGGCATCATTGTGCTGCCCAGAGGATGGCTGTCAGGCCCCTGACCGTGGCTGTGGAGTACCTTGGGGGAGGAGAGGATGGGCTTCAGCCAGTTTCTGAATCTGTACACTTTTGGTTTTCAGATGTAACTATCGGAGCCTTCATGTCTGACAGTGTGGTTCTTCTAAGGTGAGATGCGTCTCTCTTGCTTCTTGGATTACTTTCTTTATGGGGGAGGGGTGGAATTTGGTGGGGGGGGTAACAGGGGAGTCATTTACTGTTAGTCAGCAGTTCCCTCTGACCTGTCCCTTGCAGGCTGAGGTGCTTAATAAGTGGGAATGCTACCTTTCTTCTTAAAATTATTTTTAAAAAGATTTTATTTATTTTTTAGGGAGGAAAGGAGGGAGAAAGAGGGAAAGAAAAATCTGTATGTTGTTGGCTCTCATGGGCCCCCTTCTGGGGACCTGGCCTGAAACCCAGGCATGTGCGCTGACTGGTAATCGAACCAACGACCTTTTGGTTTGCAGGCTGGCACTCAATCCACTGAGCCACACCAGCCAGGGCCCTTCTTCCTCTTTTTATTTGTTAATTTGAGAGAGAAAGAGAAACATTGATTTGTTGTTCCACTTATTTATCAGTCATTGGTTGCTTTTTGTATGTGACCTGACCAGGAATTGAACCCACAACCCTGGCGTATAGGGATGCTGCTCTAACCAACTATATACCACCCAACCAAGGCCAATGCTACCTTTTGTATTATTCTCTATCCCAGGGTTTCCAGCTGGTGGGCCTGCAGCGGCTCACGGGTGTGAGATGATAGCATCCTTGGAGCTTCTAGGCAGAGTTCGGGTGTCCTGGGCCCTAGGGGTTTGTGAAGACCCTGCAGTATCCATCCCTGCTGCGAATGCCCGTCAAAACACAAGAAAGACATACACAGAAACTTCCATGATTCTGTGGGGGAATAGAAACAGCATGGCCACTTTCTCTAGTGGAAAGTGTCCCATTCCTCTACCCAAGTAGGTTTTTATTAAGAAAGCAGACTCAGTTTGTGGATTCACACTCTGGCAGAAAGGATCGAAGGGAACAGGTAACTTAACAAAGATGCTGACAGAACTCCTGCTGATTCTGGGCAGAGATTGGAGTTTTATCATATGAAAGGACTACATGGCTCAAAGGGCTAGTTTTGGTTTCCTGTCTGTGCCTTTAAATTCTAAGTTAATAACATCCTCCAGCAAACAGGTCTCACAGGATCTTGCATATTCTATGTCCCAGGCCTGATTACCCCGGGGGTCTGCTGTCTCCAGTCTAGGCTGCCCCTTTAGCTATTTGCTGTTTCTGTAGGCTTGAGCCTGGCAGTCAGGAGACAGAGGCAGCCAGGAGACTTGGATTTCTCACATTTAAGTACAAAGACTCAGGCTTATAGGGGGCAGGGGTTGATGTTGATCACCTTTTCATTTCCGCAGCCCCGTGAGTCTCTTCCCAGAGGCCTTTTCGTGATCAATGCCTATCTTAGGTTTAGTCTCTTTCCTAGAGAATTGTTACCCATCATTGGCTAACTGATTAAGCATTAAAGGCCAGGCATAGAACAGGTAGTGTTCATGCCAGGGGAATAAGTTTTGTTTCCTTAGTGGCTCCTGGTCTGGAGGTCTCTCACTTAGCCGAAGTCATGGCGGGTCACAGTTTCCTGAGACCAGGCAGGGTGGTCCCCAACAGGGGTTCTTGCTTTTTGCTATGAACAACCCCTTTCATTAATGTGCTGTACACATACTGTCATTTTCTATGGGTACCACGGCACTCAAGGGGCCTGGGGAGCACTGTTCTGCCCCATATCTTCACCCCACACCCTGCATCCTCCCTGCCCCACTTCATCAGTCCCTACTCCCCAGAGACTGGGAGCCTTTTGCCCCTGGGGTGACCTGTCTTTCCCTGGTGACAGCAGAGCTGAGGGCCATGAGCTCAGGCCCAGTGCTCGCTGGAGCCCAGCAGCCTGGATCTCCTACAAAGGCCAGTGGGCTGCCATCCCACCCAGGAACCATCTCCAACTATTTCTGTCCGTATGAGTCAGAGGAGGCAGAATTACACTTTGGAGTGGGAGCCAACTCTTAGGTTTTGTTAATAATCTGATGGCAGGGCTTTCTAAAATAGGCTAGTAGGACCTCAGAGCTGGAAGGGATCCCAGAGGCCATGTAGTTCCATACCCTGGGTCCTTCTCTTTTAGCAGTGCCTTTCTCCCAGTCTTCGTGGCAGGGCCACTGGCCTCTTCGTGACTGACAGGGTCCCTGTGGGGCGGGGCTCAGTGGCCGCTGAGGGGACCAGTTAACCCCCAGGGAACTCCCGACGTGCAGTTGTTGAGGAGGCAGAATATGTTGCAGGTTAAGAGAGTAAACCCTGGGGCTGGTGGCCTGGGCTGCAAGCCTAACTCTGCCCTTACGACGTGAGTCTCATAACATCTGTTTCAGGAGTCCTGCCTGTTGAACAAGGTCGTGGTGCTGACCTCATGGCGGGGCTCAGGAGAACTCAGTGAATCAGTCCATGTAAAATGCGGAGAACAGAGCCTGACTTAAGTGCCCAAGGAAGGCAAGCCATTCTGACATGAACTAGGTTAAACGTGCCTCCCTCAGATTCTGCTTCTTGGTCCCCCGCCTTCTACATAGCAGCCCCCAAATCTGAAGGTGGAAATTGCATCCTCGTCATGCCCTAGCTGACAGAAAACCAGGCAGACCAGAAAAGGGAGGAGGGCCGGGAAGCACTATGACTGTGCATGCACTTGAAACATACCTTGCTCACTCTGGCCAGGTGGCTCCGTTGGTTGGGGCATTGTCCCGTACACCAAAAGGGCACGGGTTCGATCCCTGGTCAGGGCACATGCCTAGCTTGTGGGTTTGGTCTCTGGTCGGGGCGTGCATGAGAGGCAACCAGTCGATGTTTGTTTCTCTCTGGCATCGATGTTCCTCTTCCTCTCTCCTCCACTCCCTTCCCCTCTCTGTAAAATCAATAAGCATGTCCTCTGGTGAGGACTTAAAACACATCAGGCTCTTCGTTCTTTTTCTTTTTTTCTTTCTTTTTAGATTTTATTAACTTATTTTTAGAGAGAGGGGAATGGAGGGAGACAGAGAGGGAGAGAAACATCAATGTGTAAAACATTGATGGGTTGCCTATTGCATGTCCCGAACTGGGGACCTAGCCCGAAACCCAGGTATATGCCCTGACCAGGAATCGAACCGGCGACCTTTCGGTTTGCTGGATGATGCTCAATCCCCTGAGCCACAGCAGTTAGGGCAACTCCTCGTTCTTAAATATCCTCATGTGAAGAGTCCACAGGGGTGCAGGTTAAACCTGACTCCTGGGAAACCTTACTGACAGTGGAGCAGATGGCTTCAGGGCAGATTTGGGAGGTGAGCCTCTGCCCCGGGGCATCAAGCTCTTCATCTGCCGATGCAGCACAGCCCCATAAGCAGAAAAAGCCCAGGATGAGGGGAGCAGCACCACGTCAGAGTACAGCCTGGCTGATTTCCTCGCTCACCTGGATTTGCCCTGTCCACCATCACAAAGAAATGAGCTGGCCACTCACTTCTTCAGAATACAGTCTTGGAAACGTGTGCGTCGCTGTCCCGAGGCGCCCTTCTGCTTTCATCTCAGAGGCTGGCACCTTTGCAGGTGGCACTATGAAAGCTGGCCTCCTGCCTGCCAGGAGGGTGGGTCGGGTGGCTCTGCCCTCAGGAAGTTTGCTCAGTCAGATTAGCCCAGGGGGGCAGGTCCTGCGCTGGGATGATAGGCGCCTGGTGTGATGCCATTGAAAGTCAGAGGAAGTGGTCCGAGAGGCCTGTGAAAGATTTCTGGGCTTTTCCTGGTCCAAAAACAATACTTGGAGTTAGAACAAAAACGTGTGAGGGAACTGATGTTGGAGGGAGATGTGCTTGGGAAGGTCCTGGTGGGTCATGTCAGGGGGTTCTGTTTGCACAGCCCTCATCACTGTGTCTGGGCCTCTCACTGCTGCTTCCTGTTCACCTCGCCTTCTGCAGACCTCTGCCCTGAGAGGAGCCACCAGGCATCCCAGGTGGCCCCTGGGATGATGGCAGGGGCCAGGCTTGTCTTGGGTATAATGACCAGGACACAGGACCCGCACTGGGCAGGGCAGGGCTCTCCTAGGGGGGTGATCTGCTCTCCCTGGTACCTCTTTGTCTGTTTGGTGAAACTTTGGGCTTTCCTTTGGTTTTTATTTTTATTTTTTAATTAATTAATCAGTTAATTAATTTTTATCCCCACCCAAGGACATGCCCATTGATTTTAGAGGAAGGTACAGGGAAGGAGAGAGAGAGGGGGAGCGAAACATCGATGTGAGAGAGAAACATTGATTGTGCTCTGACTGGGAGCAAACCCCTGCAGCTGAGGCGAGTGCCCCGACTGGAACTCTGTCCCGTGACCCTTTGGTTTATGGGAGATGCTCCAACCAGCTGAGCCACACCGGCCGGGGCTTCCCTGTGGTTTTTAATCCGTTGGCCTGTGGTGAAGTTGGCACCCGTTTAACAAGGGTTTCTGAAAAGTTACTGTTCTGAGAACATGAGGACGAATTTGCCAGGATCCCAGTCACTGGGGGGTCTGCATACTGGTGGGGCAGGTTTGGAAATGTGAGGTCTGTCCGGAAAAAGTCCAGCCATTGTTAATGTAACAAGTACAGTTTGTGTGACATCAGTGTAACCTGGCAGCTAAGGAGAGTGGACTGGAATGCGCATGTGTGAACAATAACAACTTCACTGTGCTAGTCAGTGGGGGCAGCAGATGCTGCTGAGTGAGCATGTGTACTGTGTGGCCGTCACATTCAAAATGACTGAGCAAGTAGAGAAACAAATCTGCATCAGACTTTGCATTAAGCTTGAACATTCCTCCATGGAAACTATTCTGATGATTCAGAAGGCTGCAGCTGTGGGTAACTGGTGATTGGCAGCTTCATCATGACAATGTGCCCACTTATGCATAGCATCTCGTGCAGAGTATTTTGGCAAAACATCAAATCACCCAGGTGACTCAGCCCCCCTACAGCCCAGATTTGGTGCCTTGTGACTTCTGGCTTTTCCCCAAACCCGAATCACCTTGAAAGGGAAGAGGTTTCAGAGCACTGATGAAATTCAGGAAAATACAACAGGGCAGCTGATGGAGACTGGGAGAACTGAGTGAGGTCCCAAGGTGCCTCCATTGAAGGAGACCGAAGCATCATTGTCCTGTGTGCAGTGTTTCTTGTATCTTCTTCAATACTCCTCTCTTTTTCACATTACATGGCTGGATACCTTCTGGACAGACCCTGTAGACAGTGACATTAATTAGTGAGTGGACACAGAGACCCCAGCAGGGGTGGACATCCTACTTCCAGGGTTGCTAAGGAAGGCTTCCTGCAGGGGGGACACCTGAGCTGGCTATGGAAGGGCCATTGCAGCTTAGAGAGTGTCCACTGGTGTCCGCACAATCACCGTGACCAGGAGTAACTATTTGTTTATACCATCTTCCAAGGATGAACCCAGGAGAAAATTGGAAGACCAAGATATTAGATTTCTTTCAGGCTCCGCTGTTGTCTGCCCTCAGTCTGACAGCTGGATTTGCCCTGGGATTCCCACAATTCCCTGGTGCTGGTCACACTGTTTCTCTTTTGACCCTGGTCTCATGGCAGTGGAGGCTTCAGTGAACCCTAACTAACCCCATCTGTGCCCCAGGTCCCCTCGCTTCCTTTTTCCTCCGAGGTTTCCTGGAATGCTTTCGTCCATTGAAGTTGGTGTTAGGCATTGTCCCCATCTGTCTTGTCACCCAGGACACTCTTTGAGGGGTCACTGTACACAAGTGAGGTCATTGTTCTCAAGCTGTGCATGCCCCTTAATCCTGTTGTGTCACCCCAGTGCATGAAGGCCAGAGGTGAAAAGGTCTCTTTGTGAGGCCTGGATGGGAGAAATTAAGCCACAGCTTAGGTGAATGGTCCCCGAGCAGATGTTTGCCAGGAGAGCAGAACGCGCGACTCACTCTGGGCTTTTGTCCTGCACCTCTGGGGAACCACAGCAATGACGCCCATCCATCAAGCCCTGGCAGGGGCCGTCCACAACAGTGTGCAGAGTGTGGATGTCCATGGGGTTTCCCTTGGTCCTGAGGCCAGATGTTTGATTCCATCAGCTCTGAAGTACTTTGCTGTTACCAGCTGGGACTCCATTAGTCAAGTGCTTTGAGAAAAATACTTAATGAATTGATGGGATTAACAGAAGGCGGGTGGGGGCAGGGGGTTGGCCCACTGGATGGGACCAGAACTCCGCAGTTTGTGCTTGGGAAGGAGTAAATGCTGTGAGGGGTCCTGGGGGGGCTGCTGTTTCTTGGGTCATGGTTCTGCTGTCGAGCTCCTCTGAACTATTTTCATTTCTTCTTAATGAAATGGAAGTCGGCACATAACTGGTGAAATTCCGAATAATTACTTAACATCTGGTGGCTCACTTATGGCTTCGATCAGATGGGTTTTATTAACGGCTAACCCGCCTTTATCATCGGGAAGCTAACCATGAACTTATTAGGAAATAAGCTGAAGAACCAGGAAAAACAGTGTGTACAGAGCATCCTGGCCGTTCTCTCGGGCTAGTTCACACCTCAGTTCAGTGCTGGGCTGGAGGCTTGGGGTTTGTCCTGTCGGCCTAGTTGTCGTTTGGCTCTGGGAGCTGCTTCTCGACACGCCCAAGTCACCTTCCTCTCTCGACCTGTAGGGCGAGACCGGTCATCACGGTGGACGTGTCCATCTTCCTCCCAGTCTCCATCAACATCACAGCGCCTCAGTGTCATGACGGCCAGCAGCCAGTGAACTGCCTGAACGTCACCACCTGCTTCAGCTTCCACGGCAGGCATGTCCCTGGAGAGATCGGTAATGAGCCACGAGTCGGGGCTCCGGGGGGCCATCTCGGCTGGAGGGGGCTTGTGGGGTCGAGGGCAGCCCCGGGGTGTTTCTGGGTTCCTGCGTGCTGTGTGTCCCGGCCAGTCTCTCCAGCAGCAGGCCCACAGGTCGGGTGCCCTCTCCCCCAGCGAATGAGGGCCAGACTGAAACCTCACTGGGCCGAGGGAGGGACAGGCCTGTGGGGCTTGTGGAGATGCAGTGCCCAGAGCCAGTCCTGTGGAACACTTGGAGCAGTTAGGAAAAAGGAGCGGTGGGTTGCAGAGGCTCCCCCTTGATCTCGAAGTGTCAGCCAGATGTGAGCGCCTTACGCCCTCTGTCATGGGATCGGAGACCCAGGATGGCTGGCAGGACAGGGATGCTGACGTTTACAATGGCCTGGGATTCCAATGAGGGGGGCCGCTTGGTCGTCTTCAGACTTTAGACAGTTGAAAAGAGACAGACGTCCTGCCTTTTGTCCCGCTGTTTCTCTGATTGGGGCAGGTCGACCTGCTCGTCTCGCTCCAGGGACCGGGTCCAGCCCCAGAAGAAGCTGGGGTCAGGGTGGATTAGAGCTCAGTGTGCATGTGGAACAGTTGTGCCGGTTAATAGGTGCTTTTCTTTTTTCCTCGAAAGGCTGATCGAGTAACAGAGAGTAAAGTTTCCGGGGAAGGAAAACTGATAAGGATCTGACTCACCGGCTTTCTTGGAGTTCTTAGTGTCATGAATGTCGTTCACCCCCCACTTACAGTGCTGTCCCCTGGGAGCTTGTTAGAGATGCAGACTCTCAGGCCTCCCTCGACACCTCCGAACCCGAATCCGCATTTCAGCGAGACCCCTGCGAGCCCCGTGTGTGCAGTGAGTGTTGAGAAGCGCTGCGCCGGCGCACACGTGCGCGTGCACACCCCAGCCGTGCAGAAGCACGCCTCCACCTCCACGTGCTGGTCCGTTTCTCAGCCGCACCGTAGGTGACAGTACTCCGGCCCTTCTGGGCTGACTGTCGCACTGGCTCTCTGTCTTGCCTTCCAGGTGGATTGAATAAGCTCACAATTAAACCTTGTACTTTTTAATACAGATTTTTTTAAAGGACTTAGAAATGTCAAAATTGGATGTAGACCTACAATGCATGAACTTGGGGCTTGGTTAGGAAGACAGGGTTAAACTTTTCATGAGCAACCCAGTGAGAAAAATATACTGGTTCAGGAGCACAGATCTTTTGGTAAAAGCCAGGGGTTGATTTCTGGCTTCATGGTACTTAGTTTTGCTTTCCCCAAACTATTTCCTGCCACCCCCCCAATTGTTTAAGGCACCGCAGTCTCTGGTGGTCCTGGGACTCCCGCGTCTCCCGCGTAACTAGAGGGTGTGTTCCTCTATCAGACGCCAGCTCGTGGAGTGGTTAGGCTCCATTAAGAAATACTTGAAGGAATTGTTAAGGATCAATTTTGGTGTGCATAAAAAGAAGCAGAACTATTCTAGAACACTGAAAAAAGTGAGCAGGTACTAGCTCGTGTGTGTTCATTTGACAGGTATTTATCAGGCGCCTACATGGGGCAGGCATGTCCTCGTGGAGCTGCTCATGGGAACAACAGTGTTACAATTTCGATCCTGAGGTGCTGTGCACAACTTTCAGGCTCTTATCTGTGCTGGCCGTTGTGGTACAGGTGAAGCTGAGTTGGTATAGGCAGAACAGGGGGGAGAAAACCAAGATGCAAGTTTGGAGCAAGAGTGCTTTTAGAGCACGGGACAGTAGTAGAACAAACTGATTTGCAAGTTCGGCGGCCGAGCGAGGCGGACACTGACCGTGAGGCAGGACTGTATGAAGGTCTAGGCGTAGCCAGGGTTCTTGAGTGTCGGGGTTTAACGCAATGGCAGGCTTGCATGACAGGTAGTAGTGCCTCCTGTGCAGCAGGTCACTTCCTTCCCCTCCGTCTGCCACAGGGGTTCATTGATGACATCAAACATTTCTTTTTAGTCTAAGTTTTTTAAGATTCAGGCTTACAGAGGATAGTAACTCGAGACTTTTAGCAGGGCAAGGTAGAGAATTATCCATCCCTGGCATTTTCTGTCTCTTCCCCTGGTATTCAGGAAAAGGAGCTCCCAGCAGAGGGGGCAATGCAGAAATCTGCCTCCAGATGAGCTGGCAGTGGCCTTATGGAGAGGCTGAGAAGGGGAGGCAGGCAGTCATTGTGGCGACGGGATGGGAAGTCAGGTGGGGGGTGCCAGGCAGTGTGTTGGGGAGCTGTGTGAGTCCAGCTCCGAGTGGGGGTTCTGAAGTTGGACATGGAGAGCAGCCCCTTGGCTCTGCAGCGCTGGGCAGATCAGCTTCGGTTTCCAGATGGAGGAGGAGTTGGGGCAGGTCCTGGGCACGGGCACCTTCCACTCTCCTCAGAGCCCAACACACGGTGCTGCCGGCTGGCTTAGGGCCATCGCCCCAGCCTCTGCATGGGGAGCCCAGGGCTTCGACTCCCATCGTGAGCTTTCTTCTCGCTCATGGCTGCGGAGGAGCCATGGTGGTGGTGGTTTTAGCCACAAATGGCTGGCAAACGAGTGTCTGTGGAATGGCTGTGTTTGGGCAGTGCAGCCTGGGCAGTGCAATAAGGCAGCACCAGCTGTGTGCTGGGACTTCCAAACAGCCATCAGGAGTGGTATCTTCAGTGGCGTCAACCTGCTGGCGCCTTCAGCCACGGCGCCTCTCTGGGGATGCTTTGGGAGCCATAAGCAGTCAGTGTAACTGTCTTGTCTCTGGTTTCTTCTGTCCCGTGGGAGCTGCCGGGGCTCAAACATACACAGAGAGGGGACTCCAGGGAAGGGCCCCCTTCGCCTCTTCATTTCTGCTTCAGCAGTGGAAAACCACAGTTCCCACATGGTCACAGGAGTATTCAGGGCCAGCTCATCAGCCAAGCCACTGGAGGGGCTGCTTTGGCTTCTGGCAACAGCGAGGGGACTCGAGGGGTGACTCTGGCCCCTCAAGGAAGATCCAGTCAGGAAAACAGAAACCACACCAGCTATTTCAACAAAAGGAATTTAATGCTGTGGGGGTCAGTGCAGCCTGTCCCAGGGGACCTAGTAGTTCCTACAGGAAGCAGCCACTGCTTCTTGGTCTGCACCAGGTGTTGTCCCCGGACCAGGTGCAGCAGCAGCACGTGGGGTCTTGTTAGAAATGCAAATTTGAACTGAATTAGAAACTCTGACGGTGGTGCCCAGCAGTCTGCGTTTTAACAAGCTTTCAGGTGGCTTGGATATGAGAGCCTCTGGTCACAGCAGCAAAAGGAAAATGTGACACTAGGGGTGGGCCACTTCCTTGGGGTTATTGGAACCTGGAAGCCCAGAGAAGAGACCTGCTTGGGGGAGGGGCTGCTAGTTCCTGCTGCTGGTGTTTCTGCAGGGGTGCAGTGAAGCTGGCTCTGGGGGGCATAGGGGAAAACCGAAACCTGAATGAACCGCCTGTGGAGCCAGCTGCCCGTGAAAAACTGGTGCTGGGTTTGGCTGGCAGGAATGGGAAGCAAGCAGGAAGCAGGGAGCCCCTTCGCTGTCTGTCGTTCTGCCTTGCCACCTCCCTCCAGCTCCCTCGAGGCAGAGCCACAGAGGGAGCCACTGGCCAAGCAGAAGCTGGGTTGCAGAGTCCCATCCCGGCATCAGGCATAAGCATCGGCATCGCAGGGGGAGAAGGGCAGGTTTGGAACTGAGAGACAGTGGCTTCGAAAATCAGCACAGCATGTATCCAGTCACGTGGCGTTACCGAAGCGCCTGTTGGGTCACTCAGCCAATCATTCTTCAGTTCTTAAAAGTGCTAGGTACAGTGCTTGGTCCTGGGCACAGAGCGAAGAACAGGCCCGGCGAAGTCCTTGTCCCCACCGAGCTCGCGGTTTAGGGGGAGGGTGGCAGATGGTCCAGAGAGAACCACGGATGCTGCTGCTGCTGCTGTGGGTTGTGTCTACGCCCCTTGTGGGGCAGGCCCTTTGCTCAGTGTTGGGGGGCAGACCCAGTGTTGAGCTCCAACAGCCTTAAGAACCAGTTTGCAATGTATTTCATCAAGCAAGAGTTCTGCCCATCCCAAGTCTCATTAATCACTTCATCCTTGGCTTGGGAGCAGCTCCTTCAAGCCTTCTAGATGCCATGAGTAAGGGCGGTGAAGGCTTTGCCCCCGAAGGCTCCGTCCCTGACCCATGGGGTGGGTCTGCACCCACTTGCTGGCTGTGCTAAAGCCTCCACATGCCTGTCAGTCTCTGGAGGCTGAGAGGCAGCCGGTAGTTCCGGGCTCTCACTAGAGTCCCAGGTGAGAAGCAGGGAGGGATGAGCCCCGAGTGGTTGTGTTTGCACGGTGGCTCTGCGTCCCGGTGTTTCCAGGGTGCACAGCCAGCCTGGCAAAGCCATGAGTGAGCAGGGGTGCCTGCCCTCCCTCCACACCAGCCACTGAGCCCAGGTCCCGAGAAGTGGGCAGGCTAAGGTCATCTAAGTCAGCACAGAAGTGGGGCTGCGACCAGGCTACTGGATCCCTGACCCTTCCCCTGGCATTTGGGGTGCTCTTCTCTTTGCTCCCCCTGGCTCCTGGAGAAGCGTGAAGATGAGGCAGATCCATGTTGTATGAGGGAGGATGTGACCTGGTCTGCTAATTAGCACTCATTCCTTGAGTGGTGGGGGGAGAAAACTCAGGAAAGCTCATCAAATGGAAATAGAAACATCCCCTGCCTCCCTTCTTCTGGGAAACTCGAAGGGAACTCAGAGTAACTCTGGAAGGAGAATTTATTAGTAGAATCTCACAGCTGAAATCATGTTCTGATGGGGAAAGGGAATGAATCAACTCTCTGGGAGAGACCAGAGCCGGAGTTGATGCAAGACAGCTGGCCCCCTCCCAGCCCGGGGGCCCTGGGGAACCAGCTGGGGGCAGGGGGAGGCAGCGGCTGGAAGCGTTACTTGGGGCTGATCAGCTTTTCCATCATTGTGACATCATTCGACATGGCATGGACACAAGCTGCTGGAGGAGAACCTGGAGATGTGAAATGTGCTGTTGGAGAGGACCCTAATCAGAACCAGCACCCTCCTGGGACAGCGCTGGCGGGGCTGGCTTGCACTAGGGGCGCCCTCCCACGGGGGCCAGCCATCCTAACCAGGCAGGCTGATTAGCTGCTTCTCCGACACCTCCTCCCCGTCATAGGGGCCCCCTTTCAGACACCCTTCACGTGGGTGCTGTTTAAAACTGCCAGCCGAGCTCAGGGCTTCACGCGGTCTGCACTTCTTGCCACCCTGGCAGCTCCCGGACCCTCCGCACTCAGGCTGGCTTTGCCCTCGCTAGTCTGCTCGGGGCTGCTTTCTTCTGCAGGAGGGAGTTTGGTAGGGAGCTGACTTCCTTCTGTGCACGTTAAAACGTCAGAGTAAATTTTAAATCACGGAGAGGCACTAAGTAGGCAACTCCAAAGATGAAAAGCTTCCAAAATGATTGTGCTTGGCGAACTGGGCAATGCGGTCTGTCTGCGATTACTGTGTGCTTTAACGTTTTAGAAAAGTCCGATCGGGGAGTGCGCTGGCGTGCCCACGTGCCGCCTGCAGCAGAGCACCCTTGAGGTCCTCAGCTCAACTTCCGGTAACTAAGCTGTTTCTCACCCCCCTTGCGTCGCAATGGGGGTATATGTGGTTGGTGAGTCCACTGTGGGGCAGGGCTTTGGAGGACTAAAGGTGGTGTTTGTCAGCATGGCGCTTGGCACATACTGAAAGCTGAACTCATTCCCTTTTCCTGAGTCGCCCCATTTTAATTCAGATTCTTCCAGAAGCAGAGCCTGAGTGGAGGATTCAAGGGCACGCTGTGGATTCAGGAGGTGATCCCAGGGAGCTCCAGTAGGCAAATGGGACACTGAGACGGGAAGGGAAGGGAGCTGCCTCTGTCAGGGCTCTTCAGGGACACAGAGCCAGGGGGAGGTGTGTGTGTTGATACGGTGGCTGGGAGCCAGTCTGGGAGCAGAATGCCTTCTTTTTGGGGAGACCTTAGTCTTTTTCTTATTCAGATTTTTTTTCAACTCGTTAGATGAGGCCCACCACACCACGGAGGATAATCTGCTTTAATCAAATTGTACTGATCAGCTGTGGCCCAGGGGGCTCAGTGGTTGAAGTGTTGTCCCATAGACCAGATGGTTGCAGGTTCGATTTCAGGTCAGGGCACTTACCTAGGTTGTGGGTTTGATCCCCAGTCAGGGTGGGTAAGGCAACCCGTTGATGTTTCTCTCTCTCCCTCCAACTCTTCCTAAAGCAATGAAAAAAATGTCCTCAGGTGAGGATTAAAACAACACCAACAAATTGTGCTGTTTTAATTGTTAATCTCATCTAAAAAATACCGTGGCAGTGACATCCAGATTGGTGTTTGATCAGAAACCTGGGTACTGTGGCCTAGTCAGTTTGACACATAAAAAAACCCTCACAGGTGGTTTTTAGAAGGTGTGTGACTGAGCAGGTCACCACTGTGGACGGCTAGAGGTGAGTCATGCAAGGACCTATGGAGTCAAGGTGGGACACCCTGCATCGTTACCCCACCCAAGGGGTGAGGGAGCAGGGCTCCTGCAGTACTGAGGGCTGCCCCGAGGGCTTGAGTGTTGGGCAGTGGTGGCCTGTCATGCATGTGGGCACAGCCACCAGAGAATGCCCTTGGGAAAGGGATGCAGGTGCTGGCGGTGCAAGTTGGGCTGGACATCAGAGAAACGGCAAAGCCAAGAGGATATGGGTGGGGCTCTGCTGTTATCCGCTCTGCCTTCCTGTGGTCGTTTCCACCCAGGCTTTCTCTGAGCTCAGCCAGATGGTCCTGACCCTGAGCTCTCTCCGTGATCCCCTTTCCGAGGAAGGGTAGCCATGACATTCTCACCTGGGAGGGAGGCCAAGCAGGGGGCTGTAGAGGAGACCCTGCATAGCAGCGCCACTACTGCAGTGGGGCACCGAGGCCTCTGGCTCGTCGTCCAGCAGTGTCTCTCTCTAACTCGGATGCTGCTCAACGGAACTCGGAAACTCGCTTCTCTTATACTGACCCTTTCTTACTCTTCGGCTTAGAGCAGTTGTGATCAGTTGAAAGTGAACTGGTCAGAGTTCAGTTCTAGATCTTTGCACTTGTTTGGTTCTGTGGTTGGTGCATTTAAAAAATGTGAGGTTTTTTGTTTTTTGGTCAGATAATGTAAAAAAATAAAAATATGCACCAAGAGCCAGGGTGGGAGGAATTACCCACACTGCAGATTAGGAGAGTTCTAGATTCTGCTCTGTGGTGGGTCACTCTCTGGCCTGGAGCAAGCCGTGTTCCCTGGTGGGACCCCAGCTCTTAACCTGCAAAGCGAGGGCTTTGGACGAGATGGCCGTAACGACTTGCTGTTGTTGTGTGGCCCCATTTCTCACTGTGGTTGGCACGGGAGCCCGTGTGCAGTGTTTGCCCAGGCTTCCGTGGTTTCTCTGTTGAGGTACTTTCCCGCGAGCATTCTTTTCTTCGTAACAGTACCTCCTGGGATGATCCAGGTCCCAGGTCCCTCCTGGCGACCCAGCCTTGCCTTGGAAATCAGCTGTTTGCTGAAATAAACAAGTTGGGGCAGACTCGCCCTTGCTAACCAAGAATCCACCAGCTTGACGGGGCGAGACGCCCAAGATGGCAGAAGCCCAGAAGAACCATTAAATGTATCAAGAGCACGCCCTGTGGCAGCTGCGGGGTGCCTGTCCAGGTCACTTTCCTCACTCCCAGTTCATACCTCCCCTGGTGGCCGAGCCCTGCGATGTTATTCAGGGCCGTGCCCGGGGCCCGGCTTGCCGACCTTCAGTGCTGGCAGGTGTGGGGCTGCTTCTTGTTGCTGCCAGAGCCCAGCTTCGAAGAGGCAGGGGTGTGGAGTTGGGGCAGGGCTGCCTGCATTCTCAGTGCTCAGCAGTCTCACAGGACTGTTTTCTGGACAGTCAGTTCCTTTTCTCTCACTTGAAAAATGGCACACCCCCCTGAACCTACAAAGCAGCTAAAAAATAATAAAGCGTTTCAAAGGGGCTGACCTCTGAAATGGGGTTCTGTGGTCCAGACAAGTAGTGAAATAGGACTGTTAATGACAAAGCCATATTTACCTAATTAACAAAACACATTGTTCAAATGTAGACATTTGAGTCTACATTTGCAAGCAGACTCAAATAATGGAGGCGGAACCTTTTGGGTCCATCCAATGTGCCTTCTATAATGTGACCGTTCTTTTAAAAAATGATTTTATCTATCTATGTTTAGAGGGAGGGGAAGGGAGGCAGAAAGAGAGGGAGAGAAACATCAATCAGCTGCCTCTCAAATGCACTGCACCTGGGGACCGAACCAGCAACCCAGTCATGTGCCCTGACCGGGAATCAAACCAGCAACCCTTTGTCTTGCGGGACAATGCCCAACCGAGCCACACAGGGGTCAGGGCTATTGTGAGAACTTTTTTTTGAAAAACAAAAAAACAGGTTGTGTCACAGCAAGTTCTGCCCCCTGGCATTACTTATAGAGGTGAGGGGCTGAGGCTTGCTTTTCAGGAGGGCACCAGAGTGTGGCCCTGTGGTGGTCACAGCCTCGTTAAAGTGGTAGGTGCTAGAAAACGTGTGGGCTACACACCTGGCTTCCTGGGGGCAGAGCTGCTGTCTTCGTCTGACTTTCCTCGGGTGTCAGTTCTGCAGGGACAGGGTGTTTGGCCCTTGGGTTTCGCTGATGTAGCCCCTGCACCTGTGCGCCGCCTGGCACGTCATCTGCTCCGTGTGGACCCCGGCCGGTGCGTGGTCCAGTCGATGTAGTGGTTGCAGAGCAAGGCCCGACATCTGTGATGTGAGTCAGAATTACTGGATCGCTTCTCCCTTGTGCTGGGCACACGTCCCAGTGCTGTATAGAAGTCAGAATGACACGCAGCCCTGGTCATGTCAGCAGCTCCTAGTGATGCTCTTGAGGTTCGACGTGGTATCTGCTTTCCAGGACACGAACTGTGCCGGGCACAGCTGATGGTCAGTGTGTGTGTTGGTGGCTCAGTTGACACCTCATGAGGTGGAAATTGGGGAGTGGGGGGCATGTGTATGATGCACAGAGTGTCAGCAGGAAGGTGGGGAGTACCCGGTTCTCTCTCAGCTCTGCCAGCACCCGACTGCCGGCTTCTCCCTGAGAACGTGTTGACCTGGGACTACAGGTCCCTGTGCAATGAAGGGTTCGGTGTCATGTGACATGCACCTGTGATCCTGTGAGGAGCAGCGGAGGTGGCCTTGTCCCTGTGTGTCTGTCCTCGCTGACATTTTGACCTTATTTATTGGCAGGCCTGAATTACGTTCTGACGGCTGATGTGGCCAAAAAGGAAAAGAGCCAGTTGCCCAGGGTCTACTTTGTGGTGCTGGGAGAGTCCGTGGGTCAGGTCGCAGAGAAGCTGCAGCTGGTCCACGTGGAGGAGACGTGTCATCACTATGTGGCCCACGTGAAGGTCGGTGCTCCTTTTCATCCTCCACCTTTGATGTCTACACATGTTCGCTTGGAACTGTGCAAACTACTTTTATTGTGCATTACGTGTGCTCTGTCTTCCAGAATCTTACTTCACAAGGAAGGGAACATTCCTTTCTTCTTCTTATTTTGAAGTTGGAGTCTGACAGCCCTTTATTTGTATTATTATGCTGATCTCAGCCCCTGAGGAGGGTATGGTGGGCCAGGGGACCAGTGACCCTCTCTGTCTTTCACGTGTTCTTTTGAGAAGTTTCTCTTCCTCTCTCCTCTATGAGGCTCAGTGATCTCAGAGGAGAGCCACAGAACACATATCCCTGGGTCTGCATTGATGCTGGATCGCACTGCACCTGATGCCTTCTCAGCAGTCCATTACATGTTAGCTCATAGTTGTGGTTACAACATTTTAAAACTGGTTGGGCTAGATTTTTCTGCCTTGATTACTTTCTGTTTATTTTAGGAGTGCATGTCTTGGCTTCTTTCCCCTCCTCTCACTCTAAATAAATGCTCAGATGTTTTTCTCCTCTTGAAATTGTTTGTTAAATACACTTTGCTGCTAATTCCGGAGGCCAGATTCGGTTAGCTACAGAGGGACCCCTGCACAGGCAGGCTATGGCAGGGTGGGAGTCTTGGCAGCACCCAGTGCCACAGGAATGACCAGCCACTGACCCATAGGCAAAGAGCACAGGACGTGGAAGGACCCCCATGGCCCAGGCCATGTGGTGAGTGAAATGAATGTGGGTTTGGGAGTCACACAGACCCAGTTACTGTCCAGTTGAATGAACACATTGACCTCTCTGTGTCTCAGTTTCTGCATCTCTAAAATGGGCACAGTAATACTTACCTTGGAAGGTGGTTGTAAGAATTAAACATTACACGATGAATATACTTCAGAGACCTTGCTTGCATGGAACCTGACACACAGTCCGTGTTAAGCATTATTATTGTTTGGTTGGGCTGTATGTAGTGGTCTGTATTCTTAACATTCTTGACTTACAAAAATGACAATTTCATGTCGTTCAACCTCATATTATTAGCCAGTGGCTTTCTGGACGGTTGCAAAAAATAGACCCCAGATTAGGGTGAAGTGTCATTCTATTATTGCCTTGAGTGCCAGGGCAGGGGAACAACAGCTGCTTCTCAATGTTTCTGAGTTGTGTGCAGAGACATGCCCCACACACCCATGGCACTTGGCCTGGCTCCGAGCCCGCAAGTCCATGCCCCCGAGAAGCACTGTACTGGGGCTGGGTCACGTCTCCTGCCAGGACTCATGCTGGGACCTGCCCAGACCCACCGCCCTGGGACCCGGGTAAAGGCCATTTATAAGTTCATGCTCCTGGTACGCCAGCCAGCTGCCTACCCCTGTAGGCGCTATCTTATGTTGGCTTGGGGGTGCCTTTGGCAGTGTGAGGCCGCCCAGGACAGGCTCTTGTCGAAACATGGCCAGGCCTTTAAGTGCATGTGCTTGGGGTCTCTGTGCTCCCTGGGTGGGCAGGGGGCATCTTCCCTTGGGCTCCGTCACGCTGGGTCTTCCACAGATGCTTTCCTTCAGGGCTCTCTGTGACTCCAGCTTTGGCTGAGATGGGCCTTCACATGTAGCTCCCTGGTAGGGCCACACAGAGCCTGCAAGGCCTTTGCAGAGCGCCCTCAGGGGACACAAGCCTGAGGCGCAGGCTGGGGTCGCCTCTATGGGGTGAAGCCGGGGAAGAGCAGGGTGGCTGATGTTTCGGTCCTGCCACTCCCTGCCATCCAGGGCTGCCAGATGTGGCAAGTAAAACCATAGGATTTTTGGTTAAAGCTGAATTTCAGATAAACAACAAATATTTTTTTAGTATTAGTGTAGGGTCTGGCAGAAGTAACACCTGCTTGAGTATGGGTTGGTAGGGTAAGAATATGGGTGTAGTAATTTATAGTTTTAATTTGAACACTTCACCTAAAATAGCATACAGTGTGCTTGCGTGTGATATTGTTATGTTACAGAATTACATGCTTATAATAAAAAAGGGCGTTATTTGTGCTGGACCCTGTCTGTCCCAAATAGTGCATGTGATATACCCATACTAAACATTTATTTGTTGAAATAGTCACGGGGATGTAAAGTACAGCACAGGGAATACAGTCAGTAATGCTGTAACAACTATGTGTGGTGCTAGGTGGGGACTGGGACTATCAGGAGCCACTTTGTAAAGTAAGTGTATGAGTGTTTAACCCCTGTGCTGTACACCTGAAACTAATACAAAATAATACTGAATGTCAACTGTAATCAAAACACAAAACTAAAAATTAAAAACAAATTGTTTATCTGAATTTACATTTAACCTGGCGACCGGTGAAAGAGTCACCTGATCAGTCCTGTGGCACCCCACGCACGCTGCACGGACACACGCAGGATGCGTGCACAGACGCACATAGGAATGGACGCACGCACGCACAGCCCCCTTCCAGCAAAGCCCGGCTCGCGGGTGGTGGTCAGACCTTGCGGAGGCTGAGGGTGGGGCTCAGGAGTGCCGATAGGGCAGAGACCTGAGTGTGATAACTTGGGTCATGGTGGGGAAGCGCAGATAACTTGGACTTGGCGAAATTCGGGTATCACTTGACCGTTTTCTCATGTAAGGAAATGGGGGTGGTTGGCTATGTCAGGAAGGCACAAGCCCCGAAATGTTTATGGTTCCAGAGGCAGTGCCCCTGTTAAGCACTACTGGAAGTGGCTGATAACTTACAGCCACAAGGAGAGGTTCCCCCCCACCTCCAACCCGCCCCATCCCCAACTAGGTATTGTCTGGGTCATAGCAGAGGACCCTGGTGAGTGGCCGAGGGAGCCAGGGAGGGTGAACGCTAATGAGCTGGCTGTCTGTCTGCGGTGTGGCCCAGCTGGCCTGGCCTGTCCTTCCTCCAGATGTGGGAAAACAGCTGTGGAGGCCATGGCTCTAGTGGGGCCCAGACAGGCAGCAAGGCCCGGGGGGTGGGGTGGGGGGAGATCACAGCCTGGCCGCCTCCTGGAGCCAGGGCTGGGAGCCGCTTGTCACAGCCCGAGAGCACGGCGCAGCCTTCGCCTCCAGTGGGGCCTTGTCAGTGGGGCTTTATAGACAGCGGAGGAAGATAAATAAAAGCGTTCTGGCTTATCGCACACCATATGGCCAGCAGACAGTGCGGCAGGCACTAGGGGCTGGGAGTGTTTTGTTTAGGCTATCTTTAGGTATTTTTTTCTTTAAGCTTATTCCAATTCTTTCCCCCCCTTCCTCCTTTTCCGTAGTTTTTATTCCTTATATGGTGATAAGTATCTCTCTCCTAGAGGACAGCCCGACCTAATACCTGCCTCCCAGGCTAGCTGCTTGTCCCCTACTTTGTTCCATTCATGCCCTGGTGGGGCCTCCGGGATGTACAGGCTTTGTGATGGGCCCCCCGGGATGTACAGGCTTTGTGATGGGCCCCATCCTTCCTGGGGGGGGTGCCAGGCCCACTCTCGGGGCCTCACTGTGGGCATTGGAGCTGAGGCTGTTCCTGCTGCCATTTCACAGGCCCCATGCCTCCTTTCCCTCCTGTCCTCCCCCAAACCAGCCCAGTTTTAGGGATAGGCCCCTTCTACTCTTGCAGTGGGCTGGGCACCTCTGTGGATCCCCATAGTCACAGGCCTACACGCCTCCCCTCAACCTCAAGGTTCTCCAGCACTTGGCCTCAGTTTACCTTCCTAGCCTCAACTAGTGTATCACATGTGCCCTGGTCAAGGTCAACTGGTGTTTTTTCCCCTCCTGGAACACACCGCTGTGCTTTCCCGCCTTGGTTCCTGCGCTTACCCCAGCCCCCAGAGGCCCAGTTTTGGTCATATCCACGTACAGGCACGTGCCACCTGCCTGGATTTTGCTGTTTTTTGTCTTAAATACATACCGCCTGCGGTACTTTATTTCCTACTTTCTTCTTCACATCAGCTGACTTTTGGCCTCAAATAAAGTAATTTAAAACAGAAACTTCAAACTGCCTGTAAGCAGAAAACTAGTTGTCGCATGCCAAAACAGAAAGTAACTGTAAAAATAAAGAACAGTGAAGACACAACCACGTCATTGAATTCTAACTGGGTTTCGGGGTTTGCCAAAGTCTCTGCAGAAGCAGCCTGCTCTGGTGTGCTAGGAGGGCCAATTATGGAGTGCCGGGGGAGTACCGAAGACACGCCGGCACCACTGGAGCTTTCCCCCCATGCAGGCGGAAGCACTGCAGCGGATTAACTTTCACACGTGTTAGTCCTCTTGAAGGGCAGTGCCCATGTGCCGTGGAAAACCATGTCACAGGCCCCACTGGGACGCCCTAAGTCCTGGTCCTGCTGGTCCTAAGGACTTCCTGCTGGAAGCCTGCTGGAAGCCCTGGTCCTGGTCCTAAATCCTGCTGTGGATGGTTGTGTTTCACCCCTTTTGCCTGTTGGAGGTTTGTCTATTCTCCAAGGCTCAGGCAGTCGGTAGGTTTTAACTGTCCTAAGGCCAGCCACTGCCCTTGTCAGCTTCCTGCCTTCTCAGAACTGTCCGACTCCTGTTTGGAGGATGATAGGTACACGATAAATGTTTGTCAAACTGAAACTTGGTGAAATGACTAATTGGGTCAGCTGGACTGTGAGGTCACAGTCAGCATTTGGGCAGGGTGGGGCCTGTTCCCCTCTCCGTGGACCTGCAGCTGGGGAGTGATGGTGTGAGGTGGTGAAGCAGAGAGTTTTGGATGCGGGGCCCATGCTGAAGAGTGAACACAAGTGTCTTGTCGCTGCTGCCCCGTTTTCGCCTGGGTGGTAACTGAGCCCCATCCTCAAGTCCTGCACAGGACCCGAGGAAGCCAGCCCTTTGCGAAGTGAGGTGCTTATGTCTGGTGGGTAAACTGGGAGCATCCTCAGGAGCCAGGAAACCGGGTGACAGTTTCAAGACTATACAGGGACAGTGGAGAAGCCCAGGCAAGGCCGAAGATGGGGTCAGTGCGTTGCCAACTGTGAGGGTCAGTGACACCCTGTCTAGAGGCCTTCAGGAAACCTTTGGTGAGCAAAACCATGTGTCAGCCACTGTCAAAGGGGGCCAATAACAAGGATTAATGTAACAAGGGGAAAGAGCCACTCCACGTTGGACAAGGGAATATAAAAGCTCAGTGGCTTTCTGAGTAGCTGCAGATGTTCCTAAGGCTGTGCTTTCATGTCGCTGGAGGAATCTTCAAGGGAGTTTGAAACTTAAGTTACTACAGCTGCTTTGTGGCAAAGGTTAGGGCATCACACTGGCCACCGTGTCTTATGGTGAGAACTTTTAATCTACTCTCACCCCAGTCATGTGGTTCAGTCGGTTGGAGTGTCCGCCTGTACACTGAAAGGTTGTGGGTACAATTCCCGGTCAGGGCACATACCCAGGTTCCCGGTTTGATCCCTGGTTGCAACTGATTGATATTTCTCCCACATCCATGTCTCTCTCTCTCTCTCTCTCTCTCTCAACCCAATCCCCCCCCCCTTTAAACATCTCTCTCCTTGGGTGAGAACAGATCCTTGAGTGAAGATTAAACATAAAAAAGGCTACTCTGTAAGCAACTGTCAAATATTTAATACAGTGTTACCAACCAGTCGCCTTGCTGTACCTGGCACCCCCAGGACGGACTAACTGTGTAACTGGAAGTTTGTACCTTTGACCACTTTTACCCATCTTCCCCACCCCCTCCTCCGGCAAGCACCAGATTTTTTTTTCATTATCTATGAGTTTGATTTTGCTTGTTTTTTTTTTCCACATATTTGTGAGATCACACAGTCCTTGTCTGTCCTTAACTTATTTCACATATCATAAATGCAGTTTAACTTTAGTAATGGCTTTCTTTAACCATGGGCTTGTAAACTTTCTGAAAATGTAACAGTTGGCTCTTGCAAGCCCGCCACAGCAGCTCCTCCGCTGGCAGTAACCATGGTATCAGTTGTGTTTGTTCCTAAGTTGGTCATATCACTCAAGTCACGCTGTACACACAGATGTTTGGTTATTGAAGCCCTTTTCTTCTTGTTTCCTGTGGCTTTTTAAATTGACAAATAGGAAAGTTAGTCTGTGAGGCCAGTTTTACCACCGGGCGATGGCTCTTTTTATCTGTACTTTTGGTTCAGAGGCACTCTGAATGTTGACTGAAATTACTCGATGGTTTAATAGTTTCCATTTCAAACAATGGAAAAGAGTTTATTTAAATTGATCAAGCTCACCATCCCTCACCCCTTTACGTGCTGGGATGCTGTCCAGGAGCCCTCTGCACACCAGCGGGTAATGCAGAGCCGATTGCTGAGTTGCGCGGAGGAGGGGCGGGGCCGGTGAAGGGGAGGTTACCTTGCACAGGACTGTCTGGTCCCTGAGGATCTCCTCACCTCCTCAGACAGATCTGACCTAGTCCTGATTGGTGCGGGATGAGCTGGCCTCCTGGAGTCATTTTTCAGCCCTTTGGCTTTCTTGCTTGGTGACTTGATCAAGTAGAACCCGAGGGCTGGTCCTGCCCTTTTCTTGCCAATTGCCATCATCGGAAGCAGCGTATCAAGGAGGCCCAAATTCTATTAGTGCTCTTTTCCATATTGACTTTGTTCCCTCCTGAGATGTGCATTCCCCAAGCCATTTGTAGAGTTTTCTCTGGCCTGATAAGTGAGCCCCATGTGGTTCAGGGAGCAGCAGGCCTCAGAGTCACTCCCGGTGTAGTAGCCAGTCCCCCAGCCAGCCTCCAGGCTGCCTCGGCCCATGCCACACAGCCCTTGCTGTCTATTCTCCCAAGTGGAGCATTTGTGCCCGAGACACCTCCAACTCCACGTGGAAGGGCTTGTGATGGCCTCTAAATGGAGACAGATGAGCGGAAGGGACTCCACCCCAATGTTTCCCTGCAGAGGTGCTGGACCATGGGGCCAGCTTGCCAGACCGATATCAGCGCTGTCTCTATGGCAGCAGGCTGGAGGGGGTGAGTCAAGTCTAGACCGATAATGGAAGTTGTGTGTTTGGGTAGGAACTGACTGCAAGAAGGGGAAGTGGGGGGAGGGAGAGCTCCCCTTTGCGCAGTGAGGCACATGAAGATAGGACATAGATAAAAATATGTGATGACCATATCAGATGTAGGGTGGTGTTGGGTGGGGTTGGGGTTGAAGAAAGATTCTGAGTCAGCTAAGTCTCTGAAGGAAGTGATTATAATGGTAGGATAACTTGCTTTGTCACCTCTCTCTGCTCCCTGGAGCACAGGCAAGTTCCAGCTGGTGGGAAGGTGATAAGTGGGGGCATTAGTGGGGCTTCCAGGACCACAGGGTCTGGAAGGAGCTCTGAGTTCTCACTGCAGTCTGCAAATACGACATAATACCCCGGGGTCTCCCAGAGGTGTCAGTTAGGACCTCCACTCAGCTGCCAGGGGTTGAGGCCTGACCCCAGGGGCATGAGCATGTGGTGATGACCCTTTCTCACATAACAAGACTCTTGAGGGAAGAGAGGTGTGATTCCACTGGCTCCAGGATGCAATTCCTGGACCTTCCACTTATTCAGGAAGTATGTACGCAGTGCCCAGTGCCTCCGAGGCTCTGTGGCCCTCGGCTCCATCTGTGGATAGAGCTCTCTGCCCTGTGGGAGCTTACATGCCAGCGGAGGGAGACAGACAGTAGATACAATAAAGAAGTAACTTGAAGCGTGTTAGGTGATATCTGCTGTGGAAACAAGAAAGCACAGAGAGCAAAGCGGAACAAGTTAGGGGTACAGGTTGCAGTTAGGGTGACCTTACTGAGAAGGTGGGATTTGAGCAAAGACTTAGAAGGAGGTGGGTCATTAGCAGAGTGGATTCCTGGAGGGCGTATCCAAACAAGGCTTTGCAGTGTTCCAGGAGGGGCAGCAAGGCTGGGGTGGAAGCAAATCAGGCCTCACCAGCCATGGGAAGAACTTGGCCTTTACTCTGAGTGAGATGGGAGCCATCCGAGGGGTCTGCACAGAGCAGTTACATGGTCTTACTTTCCACGTGAAGGGTCCTGACTTCGAAAGGATGCTTCTGGCTGTTGTGTTGAGCAGTATTATGGGAGGTGGGGGAGCAGCAGGGACATAGAAGACGACTGGAATGCCCAGGCAAGAGAGGTTGGTGGCTCTGCCTGGGGTGATGGCTGTGGAGGCAGGGAGATGAGTTCTGCCTGAATTTTGAAGGTGGATCTTGAGGGTTTAATCGTCAGGTATGAGGACAGAAGTGTCAAAGTTGACTCTGAGATCTTAGTTGTCAGTGATGTTGTCCTCAACTTGAATAGGGAAGGTTGCAAGCAGACCATAATTTAGGGGGAAGATCTGGAGTTTATTTTTATGTGCACTGAGTTTGGAGGTATAAATTTGGGAGTCATCAGCAGATATATTGCATTTAAAACCATGAGATTTAACGAGAGCATCAAGGTAGTGGTAGAGTGGTAAAGTGGTGGGGACCAAGGATGCTCCTAGGCCACTAGGAGAACTTTTTCCTCATGGTCCCAACGCAGCTGCTGACTTTCAGCCACTGTGTCTGCTTTCCATGCAAGAAGAAGAGGGAAGAACAAAAGGCTCTTGTCATCCGAGCTGAGGCATGCCTTGAAAGAGCCTCCAGTGACTTCTACCAACAACTCATTGGTCATGGTCATCCTCACCTTAAAGAAAGTTAGGAAATATCAGTTCTAGCTGGACATCCTATAAACCCTAACAGTATAAAGCTTTGCTGCCCACTAGAACTTTCTGGGTCGGTGGAAATGTGCTGTATCTGCACTAGTTAGTATAGTGTCCACTAGTCATAGATGACAATTGAGAACTTGAAGTGTAGGCACTGCCACTGGAGAATTTACTTTACTTTAATTTTGATTCATTTACATTTAAACTTCACCACATGTGGCTGGTGAGTACCACGTCGGACAGTGCAGATACTGACGTCTGATTATTAAAAGAGGAGAGATAGGTACTGGGTAGGCATCTTGCATATTCTGCTGCGATAAAACATGGACATTGGTCTCACAAGTCAAGCCTCACAAGCCAAATGCAAATGTAAATAACTGGGCTGAGGTCAAATGGGCCATTTCACTTTGCACTTATGTGCGCTGATTAAAACCCGTTTTGAGAATGCAGAGAACATAGTCTCTCTCCAGGGTTCTTTTGGGGCGCGCGCGCGCGCGCACACACACACACACACACACACACACACACCCCTATTTTCAGTTATCCATAGGACATAGACAGTGGGGGGAGGGGAACTCCCCCCCCCCACACTGGGTTAGAACTAAGGAAGTTGGATGGCTCATCCCCAGTCGATCATTTAAGGAATGTCATGATCTTGCATTTCCTGTTTCTCGTTCCCTCCTCTGGCATGGGACTCTGTAAACGGGGCAGTATAGAGGATGGAGATGGAATTGCTGGGTCAAAAGGGAGAGCACTTTAAGGTTTGAGACCTACGGGAAGAAGTGCCTTTTAGTGTATAAAACCCTCCTTCCTGTCGTACTGGTGGGGAGATTCCTTTCCAGCTCGGCAGTCAAGAATGATGCGCCTGGATTGAAGCACTCTTCCCGCTTGGCGTGGCGTGGGCCAGGCAGGGCTTTCCTGTGGTCTGCGGTGCGGTCTTCTGTGAGTAGCGTCACCTGTTGCTGAGCATGAGTTTCCTCAGCTGAAAGTGGGAAGAACACCAACTGCATAGTGTAGGGTCCAGTGAACACTGGGCCCCTTTTCTCTTCTGTACCCTGTAAATCTGTCACTCCTCCTAGTCTCCTCCGTCTTTGGGCTAGAGCGAGACTCCTTTCACAGGTGTTTGGGGGACAGTTTTGTTTTCATGATTAGAAACAGATGGGGAAAAGAAAATGGGAAGTGTGCAAACAAGAAATATGTGTGAGATGAGAGGAGGGCAAATGGTAAGACCCTCCCAAGTGACACCTTCCTTCACCTGGCGCAGAGCGAGTCAGGGTCGCTGAGTCGTCTCCATGGGTCGGTTTACAAGCACTCCTCCAACTTTCACATGCACAGCAGTCACCTGGGGACCTGCGTCTGTGCAGACCCTGATGCCACAGGTCTGGGGTGAGTTTCTAACCAGTTCCCTGCTGAGGCCGAGGCTGCTGGTTCATGGACCACGCTCTGCAGAGCCAGGAGCCAGGAGCATAGGTACCAGGAGTTACTGGGCAAGAGTCAAAGGATGGAGACCATCAGGTGACAGCTGTCCAGATGCACCTCCCCGCATGCTGATGGTGAGAGCTCCTTGTCAGTGCCGCGGAGCCGCAGTGCTCCTAGTGACGCTGGCTTCACTGTGACCTTGTGCCCTGCTGGCCCACGCTGGTGCTTGGTGGTAGGTAACAGAGGCTGTGCCCCTCACAGGAGGCTGGCGTGGCTGCAGCTCCTACATCCATCCGCACCTGTTGCATGAAGGACGGTGTTGCTAGGCGTCGACGTCCTGAGCGTAGCTCTTCCCCAGCCCTGGCCCACTTCGCGGGAGCGTTTTGGGAGATCATGTCAGAAATCTCTTTCCTCCCCAAAGACTTAGGAACTCCTAGAAGTGCAAGCTCTCATTAAGCAGAATAATTTGAAATGTCTTTTTCCTTCTCTTTTCCTTGGGTCTGCTCTGCGGGGCAAACAGAATGAGAAACCCACTTAGAGATGGTGAGGCTTCTGCAGTCTTGCGGGCAAATGGTGGTCACATGATTTTCTTCCCCGGCAGGTTACTGGCAGGCACCAGCCCAAGACTGTTTATAAGAATGGGGAGTATGCTGGTTGTAGTGAGTGTGGGAGGCACTTACAGCCACGGAAGCCCCCACAGGGAAGAACCCCGCCCGTTCCAAGTAGCTGTCTGCAGGTGGCGTGGCCCTGGGTCCTGAGGGATGGAATAGGGGTGGGCAGAAGGGAAGAATTATTCATGTGTGTCCTGGAAGTTTTGTGTGACATAAAACTGCTTCTTTTTCTGATACACTTAGGGACAATAACTAGTACTAATAACGGTGGTAATAGCTCTTTAAATGAACATTTGCTGTCTGGTTTTATGTGCACATTTAGTCATTATACGAGCCCAGTGACAGTATTACTATGAACACAAAATGACATGTATTATAATTCTATCCATACATAAATAAAGTAAAATAAAATCCCATTTTGGAGTTGACGAATCTGGGACTGAGAACCTTTCGTTTACTCAAGATCTCACATCTGATCAGCAGCAGAGTCTTGGGTTTGAATCCCACTTGGCAACTTACTAGTTCTGCAGCCTCGAGTACATTACGTAATCGTGACACCATGGCCCACAAGAAATGGTGGTTACTATAATTACGATTTTTAAGTCAGTCCGAGGACGAGAAAGCCCTGGGTCTGGGAAGTCTGTCTTTGGGCCAATTCTTGGTTTCCCATGTTAGTGGGAGAACTGGACTCACAGCTGCTGCACATGTGTGTGTGTGCCTGCCGTGCTGTGTGGCAAGAGGAAAGCTCAGGTGCAGGTTGGTGAGCTCAGAGCAGGGAGGGGCCCAGGGGAGCGGAGCTTCTCTTTCTTTCTCTTTGGTCTTTTTGGCCCGTCTTTGGCCTCAACCACTTAAAAAAAATAAATGTCATGTAATCCCCTTTTGAGGGAGTGGAAGTCTGGTTCCTGCATTCTGTCCCCAAGTACGTGTCGAGTACAAGTCCGTGCCGGGTGCCGGGTGCCAGGCTCTGCTGGGTCCAAGGAAACAAAGATGAAAAAGACCAGGGCCCGCCTTTGAGAAGTTCAGATTGTTCCACACCTGTGCTGGGGCCCCGGCCAGCCCTCACTCTGCCCCTCCCACCTCACGCTTCTCTATTTTCAGTTCACTTCTACACGCTTCACTGATGGAGTGACCCGTGTCCAGGCGTGCCTGGGACAGGCCTGGGTTACACTTGTTGACCCAGTTCACCATTATAGTTACTCTTTCACTCTCAAAGCATTCTAATTCAGATGGCAAATTATATATGCTCTCCATTTATTGAAAACCCACTGCGTGCCAGACATGGTGCCGAGCCCTGCAGAGATGGTGAGCAGTAGGTCCAAGGAGCTCTTGGCCTGCTGGCCCTCTGTTCTGAAAGCCATGGCTTGGCGGGTCTGCTGGCCTCATGCCTCTCTGACTCCTGGCTTTGGCTGTCGTTGCCGCCTTCCCACCAGCTCCACCTGTGCAAACCTCACTGCCCCTCCAGAATGATGGCCCACCACCCCATTTTGTCTCCCTGCCCTCTCTTTTCACCCCTCTCCCCAGGTGGGCTTCAGGCCTTCTTCCCTCCTGGGTTGCTGGGTGTCATTCTGTGTGGGCCATCATGACAAAGTACCATATGCTGGGTGACTTAAACAGCAGACTTATACTCCTCACAGTCCTGGAGGCTACAAGTTCAAGATCAAGATGTCGGCAGGTTTGGTTGCTTCTGAGACCTCCGTGGCTTGCAGACTGACTGCTTTCTCCTGTGTCTGCCCATGACCTTCCCTTTGTCCTCGTGTGTGTCCATATCTCCTGTTCTTATAAGGACACCCCTCATACTGGATTAGGGCCCACCTTAACTGACACCATTTTAACTAAATGAATACTTAATTACCCTGTCTTTAAAGGCAGTTGCATTCCGAGGTGCTGGGGGTTAGGGCCTCAACCCACGGATTTTCGGAGGACACACCCCAGCCTTTAACACTTTGGTACTACTGCCTTTTTGTCTCTTCCATTAGAATATCCGCTCCTTTAGGGCAGGGAGCTTACAGCGTTCGGTGCTCACCCTGGGTCACGCCTAACATGGAAGAGGACCCCCAGGACGCTTGCCAAATTAGGTCCCAGTGTCTTTCCTTCCCTACTGTCCATTTCAAAGGATGAGTGGAGCTAATGGACTGAACTTCAAAGGAGATTTTTTTCCTGATGTAATGAATCAATGTGCCTGATCTTGAAAGGATTTTGGTGGCTAAGACCATATGAACACACACACACACACACGCACACATTTATTTATTTTTTTAAAAAGGAATTGCTTTCTAGATAGTTTCTCTCTTTGGGCGTAAATGTGCTCCTACAGAGAAAAGGCAAAGTCTAGGTATTTACCCCGTAGTGCTGGTGTGAGGGTGAGATGTGAGGCACCCGGAAATATGCAAACACATGCCTGCGAGTCCCTGTACGTCCGCTGAGCTGGAATTTCCAGGCGGTTGTTCTCCCTGCCTCTTTTTAGCCCTTTGTGATTTCAGTTTGTTTTTTTCCATTTAAAACCTAAAGCCCACCTGCTGGTGACTGGGGAGCTCAGGTGCCCTCTGTGTCTCACGTGCCTTCCTGGGTTACCTAACCTGCCTTGGCAGGAGCGAAGGAAGGGCCCAAACGCTTTCAGGAAATGGTCCGAGGCTACATCATCTTTAAAAAAACCATGAAGAACACTCACCCGGTGCACATAGTCAGCCTGCGGCTTGCTGGGAGGCCTGGTGGCCAGAAGTAGGTGGAGGGGAGCCGTGCCTAGGCCCCAGGGAGGGCAGTGGTGCCCCCTTACTTCTCTCAGGAAGGGGAGCCGTCCCTGGAGTGGAGCATCACTGTCCAATAGAAAGGCCATGAAGGCCACACATGAAGTGTGTCTAGTTGCTATATTGAAAAGGTTATACCAGTAAGATTAATTTGAATAAGATGTACTATTTAACCTTCTATATGCAAAATATTATCATTTCAACATGTACTTAATTTATAAATATTATTCATGAGTTATTTATGTTCTTTTTTTTGCACTAGGTCTTTCAACCCCAGTGTGTATTTTAGTCATGTTTTACGTGCTCACTAGGCACATGTGGGTGGGGGGTACCCTACTGGGCAACACTGGTCTAGAGTTAAACCTTCTGATCACTTTGGGGGACCTTGGGATGGGCTGCAGGGGTGGGGGGACTGGAGCGTGAATTCATATGTGCAAATGCATTTCCTGAATCAACTCGTAATAAAAGTACAGCTTCTATCACCTGAGGCTCTGAGGACCATTTTAGTATTATGAAGGGTGTCTTCAAACTTAGATTGGGAAACGTGTCTCTGAATTTCCCCCCTGGAGCCCGAGTATCTGTAAATGTGGTGAGGAGGGCATGTCAAATCGTTCAGCCTTTTGGAAAGCCTTGTGGGGTTCACAATGATGGCCTCCTAGCCGCTGACAGTGTCAGCATCACTACTTTCTGCTGGCACATCAGGACAGCTTACTGGTGAGCCCGTGCTGGTCAGACTTTCTGCATAGCTTTTGATGACATTATAGGGATTCCTGGGATCCTGCTAGAGGGGGTGAGGCCACATGAGTGGCTGCAGAGGCGCTTGGGGCTGGAGAAGCCCCCGTTTCTGGTGTCTGTGTCCTCACCCATGGACGCAGGTACAGACCTTCCTGAGATTCATTAGTCAGCCCTGTTAACAGCACTCAGAGGCTTGGAGGGTACCCAGGTGGATGAAGTAAGTGAGCGCTTACTGGCTGAGGGCTTCCTGTGTCGAAGCCAGGGTGTGAGCATTTCCTGTGTGCCACAGGTAACACTCTCCACCTGTGTGCGATGCCCAGGAAGTGTATCTTGGCCCTTGCTGCAGCACCTCTGCCAGCAGCTGCTCTGCTGGTGGGATTCCCCCTGTTCTGGAGCAGAGACCCGTGATTAGGGCCCCGGGGGCAACTACACACATTCTGTAGCTTTGGCCACCATGGGTGTGGGTGGATGCCACTGTGTTCAGCAGCCTTTTCAGCACTGGATGGTACAGGTACCTGAAAGTCCATCCTTGTGCTGAACCTGAGTCCATCTTGTGTAATCACACCCCCTCCTGAGCAGCCATAGGCATCTGTCTGTCTGTCCTCCCAACCCCCCACTTCCTGTCCCCTCCCAGGCGCCAGGCAGCCCAGTTCCTTTGGGTCTCCAGTTTGTTATTCCAGTGGTGAAATACCCACACCCTTTGTTTTCATTCTTTCCTTCCTCTGTATCCGACCTTTTAGCCACCCCCTCCCCAAAGGTCAGGGAAAGTAAAGGAGAAGAAATTCAAACCAGCCAAGTTTACTCCTTATCAACGTTGGCGTGGGAAGATGCCTGCAATAGCGGGTTAAATGCATGTGTTAATTCCTTCCTGTGGGCCAGTTCCCTCCGGTTGGCTGAGGAAACCCTACCACCACCTGGAACCACAGCTGGCCCCACGCCTCTACCACGCTGACAGGGTGCGTGGGCCTGGATTAGACACTGGTGTTTATCCGTGGGCCTCTCCTGAACCTGATATTTGTTCCTCCTTCATCCTGGACTTTCCTGGGCTTGCTCTCCTTCTTCCCATCTGCTTGGTTTATGTTCACACATAGCAGATGATATCCTTACTCGATCAATGAATGATCCAGAAAGTTCCACATACTCACGTTGCAGCCAAGGTAGTACTGGCAAGAAACAAACAGGGATTCAATGAGGTTGGGATAATTTTATTAATGACAAGGCCATAGAGAGCTCCTAAAAGATTGTAAGTAAGACATTTGGCATAAGGGACTGTCATTTCCTGCTGTATCCCCAGCACCGGGCAGAGTAAGTGACACTAACTAATTGCTCAATAAATGTCCACTGAATGTTAGAAGAAGCTGGACTAAGTCCCAGCTGAACATATGCCCGAGATATTCTATCAGAAGTTTACAGTGTCAGCTTTTGCATTAAGTCAGTGATCCATTTTTGAGTTAATCTCTGTGTTGTCCAAGATGTTACTGAATAGATGTGAATAAAAATAGTTGTTTGATTGTCATAATAAGTAAGTGAGACCTGTCCATTCACATGGCCTGATAGCACAGAATATGGTCACCAGAGAGCTCCTACATTTGAAGTTTGGTTTCAGGGAGTGTAGAGCCAGCAACTCCCCCTCCCCCCGCCATCGAACGTGGCCTTGTCACGGCACAGCCTCAGGCTGAGGCTGTGCATTTCCAGCCAGCCCTTCCAGGAGAGGTGGGTACAGGTGGCGTATGTCAGCAGCAATGCACAGGCCAGTCACTTTTACCAAACAATCTTTGACGACACTGGGTCTCTGTAGAAATCACATCGACAACATAAAGAAGGTTATCTTTTATACGAGCTTTTTCCAAAGCATTTTTTTCCCTCTGTAGGATGGTAACAGGTGTTATGCCCATAACACAGCAAAGTTCTGTGTTCAGATAACTTTTGGAAAACAGTGAATTTAGTATCGGACAGGTTTCTGTATGGCAGGACCTCCCAGAACTTTAGGAGCCAGTGCACACAGGGGGTACAGTTTTCTGTGTTTCCCAACTGTGTGAGCGGGGACCCCCCAAAAACTGGGAACTATCTTCTGGAGGGTGGGCCCCTTATAGCACAGGCTTCCCCCGCTAGGTGTGTGTTCTAAGAACCCATCTACATCAGTGTACCAGCTGGCGTTGTTGTGAGAGGCTGCATTTGTCTTCAGTGATTTTTTTTTTGAAGACTCAACTCGTTTGCCCATTTTGTGATGGGTGATTTATGAGCACACCTGCCCACGCTGTGCTGAATGTTGAGCAGTTTTTGACCAAAAATGGCATGACTTTCGTGCCCCATCCATACTGTTCACCTGATCTCACCCCAAGTGACTTTTTTTGGTTTCCCCAGATGAAAAAAGTCCTCCAAGGGAAGCATTTTGCTGATGTAGAACAGGTGAACAAAAAATGGCAAAAGCACTGAAAGGCATCAACATCAACAAGTTCAAAAACTGTTGTGAGCTGTGGGGAAAGCATCTTGATAGGTGTATTGCACCAAATGGAGAATATTTTGAAGGTGACTAAAATTTAAACATGTAGGAATAAATGCACAATTTTCTGTAAGTAGATTCTAATTTCCTTTGGGTCCCCCCTCGTATTTAACTACAAACACTTTCCCCCCTAAAGTTTGGGTGATATTGCTACAAGGTAGATCACTTTCCTCTAAGTAATTTGACTGTGCACCTGTTCCTTTTCTCCTCCCTGACTCAGATGCTCTTGAGCTTCACCTTTCAATCAGGGAAAAACTTGTTTCACATCTAGAGATTTTTCTCTCTGAGTGTTTCTCATCAGTGAGACCTATTTAAAGGGCCCTAGTACCAATCTCGAGGGGCCCCACCATTTATAGACCTCTCTCAGTCCTGTGGTGACTTAATTGTTTTCTCATATTTTCAGTGGCCCCCCACCCTGTGGAGGACTTTCCAAAAGCCCATATCTCACGCTAAATTTAGCTGGACTTTCAGCAGGCTTGACTGATGGCTGGTCTTTAATGGAAGAAAATGTGATCCTCTCTCCTCCTCCCCGTCACTAAATTATTACTGATTTACGATCAGAGGAAGCAGCTACTGGATTAGTGGGTATCTTTTTTGAAACCGTGACATACCGCCAAGATGGATATACTTGTCCCTTTACTTCAACAGGCATCTGTTGAATGCCCAGGGGGGCGGACTCCACGCAGGCCTGGGGCCCTGGAGCTCCTCTGAAGGGCCTTGGAGCCCAGAACCAAATCCCCAGGCCTGACTGTCCAGCCACACCCACCCCCTGCCCAGACCTAACAAGGAGAAAGGGGCTGAAAGGATCTGCCCGTGGGATTAACGGACATTCCAAAGCACCACCCCTAGAGAGGAGGAGGGATGGGTGGTGGGGCTCAAGGCATAAGTGAAGTTAAAGGGTTTGAACACAACAGGCTGAATGCTGGCCTTCTGAGAACCTGTCCAGTGTAACCGCTGACCCAAGGGTCAGTGTTTCCCTGCAGGGAGCTCTAGGTGAGCAGGGATGGAGCTGGAGTGCGACTGGCACCTCCGCACTAACCGGCCTGAAGTGTGGTTCCTGCCTCCCGGGTTCTGTGGAATGGCCACGTCATGGATGGTAGTGAGATTGATGGAGATGACTTATGCAGAGCGCCCCCAGGGTGCTTAGGATATAGTGGGTTTTCTTTATTTTGTTTTGTTTTTGTCCTCACCCAAGGGCATGCTCATTGATTTTAGAGAGAGGGGAAGGGAGGGAAAGAGAGGGAGAGACACATCAGTTGGTTCCCTCCCGCATGCTCTCTGACCAGGAACCAAACGTGCAAACTAGGCACCTGCCGTGAACGGGAATCACACCCACAACCGTCTGGTTTACAGGGGGGTCAAACCCATTTTCACCGGGGGCCACATCAGCCTTGCAGTTGCCTTCAAAGGGCTGACTATGATTTCAACTCCTTAACAGTTAAGGGGCAGTTACATTTGTATAGTCCTAAAATTATTTCAGCCCTTTGAAGGCAACTGCGAGGCTGATGTGGCCCCTGGTGAAAATGAGTTTGACACCCCTGGTTTAGAAGATGATGCTCCAACCGACTGAGCCACACCAGCCAGGGCTGGATCCATTTCCCTTCCCTTCCCTGGTTTCCTAGGGAGCCTGAATGTTGGCTGCTGGTCAAAAGCTGGGTTGATGAATACAGGTGAGGGTGTGCTTCATGATAAACTGGCCAGACAGCCCCTCTCTCAAGACAGGTATAAAGCAGTGGATGAGAGGGCAAGGCCATGGCCACAATGGAATTTGCCATATCTTTTGGTACTTATTGATGGTAAGAACCTCAGAGTAATCTCACTGTGTCCTTGCCCCAAGCATTCCCTATGGCACCTACACTCAGGGCAGGGAGCTCTGGCTCCTGTCTTTTCCCATAATTCTCTCTCATACATATGTGTTTTAAAACACTTATCTATTTTGAAATAGTTTATTTATAAGAAATGGCAAAAATGGCGTAGAAATTTCTCACATACTCTTTACCCAATAACATTACATACCTTTGGAAACTGACACCGATACAATACCATCCATTTTTTAAAAAGAGCACTTAGCTCAAGAAAAGGAATCTATTCTCAGCACAATTATTTGGGTCTCCCACTTTAGCTCCACTTTGGAGAGGTAAGTGGGGACCCTGGGCTGGGCTAGCCACGGTCCTCAGCAAAGCTCAGCCTCAGAGGAGAGAGACCTGGGCCAGATGCATCTTGGGTGTTGGTCACCTGTGTGCTCTGGCTGATCCAGCTTATTCTGTGGAACTGATTGTTTCATGAGAGAGTGAGCCGTTCATCACCAGAGATATTCGAGTGTGAACCGTATAATCCCTGCCCCCAGCACCAAGAGGGAGCGTGGACCAGATGTTCCTTGAGTGTCTAACTCCTCGAACATCCCGTGATTCTCACAGTTGCAGAGTTTGCAGCTAACATTGATTAGACTGTGAATCAGGTGATGCTCCACGTGGATGTAGTTGCCGGAAAGATCCCCTTCTGCTGTAATTAGCTCGTGTGAATTAAATCCCGGTGCCCTGAATACCAGGCATTGTTCTAGGCTTTGGGGTACAAAGGGGCATAAGACATTGTGAATACAAGGCAGCATCTAGTGGGGAAGGTGAGTACGCACCCACAACTCTGATACAAATAAGTGCATAGTGCATGCAGGTGTGAAGTGCCAAGACTCAGAGGAAGGTGTTAATTTTAGAAGTATGTGTAAGGCCAGAAGGGTACAAGTTTGAGAGAGGAGCTGGACCAGAGCAGATGGCTTGGAGTTTGCTGGACTGATGAGGGGGTGAGGGTATCATCAAGGGAAGCAAAGCTGTTCCAGGGAGAGGAAATAGCATGCGCAAAGGTCTTTTGTTTGCGTGGGAGATGTTGAGAAACTTTTCTATGACAGATTGGAGGTTCCAGGGGCAAAGCAGTGGCTGAGCACGAAGCCAGATTAGATCTGGCCTCTAATTTATGGTGATGACACAATGTTGGTACTACTGAGAACTGCTCTGAGGACGTGTATTGAGTCACGCCAGCAGGAGGTTTCAAATTCCCATGAAGTTGTGAGAAACCAGCTCCCCTGTAGTGGGGTTGGTCAGCGACTTTGGCTGTACCCCAAAGCACTACCCTGATTCCCCTGCAGAGTTACAGCCTTTCTTCCCTGGGCTGGGCCACCCCTGCCCTTGGCTGACCTCCTGCTCCAGGGGACAGCAGAGACCCCCACAGGATGCACCTCTCAAGTGCTTGGCGGCTTTTTCTGGACAACATTAGGATCCTGTGGACTATTCTGGCCGTCGCTATGCTTACATGCTGAGCATCCCAAGGATTCACAAACTCCATCTCAGCTGGGTGGGGTCCTTTGAGACAGGAGTGGGGGAGCGATGCAGCTGTGAATTGCAACAAGCAGTTTGGGAACAAGATTGTTTTACAGGTTTCTTCTAAACCACATAAAGGCTTTGTATTTCCAGAAGTGCAGAGATCTGGGTTGCTTCTAGCAGGTGGCTCCCTTCTTCATTCTGTGGCCCCGTGGTATCATCTGTCAGACTCACTGGAGGACATTTCACTGTAAGTCTAATCCGGAAACCATGTGGGGTTCCTGGAGGACCGTGACCTGCAGGTGACCTGGGTGACGACCACTGGGAACATTAGTACCTTTTCGCCATGGCTATCTTTGGCGTGTGAGAGTTTCCTTCAGTTGCTGAAAAGATGTTCTTGTGCTAGTCCTGTTTTTGTTTTTGTTTTGTTTTTAATTGCAGCAGGGAAACAAGAATGGAATGGAACAACTGCAGAGAGTAGAGAGATGAGATAATATTAGGAAAAAATAGGCCAGAAGTCGCGCTGGATGAGAATTCAAGTTATGAGAACACACTGATGAGAGGTGGACAGAAATAAGATTCAAGTACGGACCGGATGGAGCTGTTTGTGTCGGGTGCTGGAAATGTACTCGAGCGGCAGCCATGGGCCTTTTGTATATCAGACCCATCACTCTCTAGTTTCCTGGGAAACGGGCTTGCCAGGCTGGAAACCATGATTCAGTTTTTCTGAGAAGGAAATGTAGACTTTGGGATGATGATGTTTTGAAGGTTTTATTTTGATATTATCAACAGTGTAAAAGTTTTCCCCTCAACTTATAAGTTAAACCACCGTAGACAGTGATCACTTCATCAAGCTTGATTTATCAATAATAATGTGTCCATTTGATAGCAAGAATTTGCCGAACCTTTGTCAAACAAATTGACTATTCATGTGGACATGACCATTTAAAACAGAAGAGCAAGCCCAAGGGAAGAGACCCTGGGAAGTCTGGGTGATGGGAAGCCTCCCATCAAAGGCATTTGTGAAGGGTGGAAGGGGACACACAGTAAGGCTGAGTTCCCGGAGTGGCTGTTCCCTGGCTGGGGGTCAGCTCAGGGCAGGGCGATCAACTGCAGGCAGCGTGTTACAAACATGTTACCTAAGAGATTTGAGAACGTGCACAAAATATGAGTTGTCCTACATCTGTATTGCTCATGGGTCGATGAATGAAAGGATGTTTGATCAAGAGCAAGACAGTTTTGCCCTGGCTGCTGTAGCTGGCCAGCAAACCAAAGGGTCACCGGTTCAATTCCCAGTCGGCACATGCCTGGATTGCCGGCTAGGTCCCCATTTGGGGATGTGTGAGAGGCAACCACACACTGATGTTTCTCTCCCTCTCTTCCTCCCATCCCCACTCTCTAAAGATTAAAAAAAAAAAGTTAACATTAAAAAAAAAAAGAGTAAGGCAAGAAGGCTGAGGCTCATCCCATCAGCCCACCCTGCAAACGCAGAGGGGCCCTGGGTGTGAAGTGATCAAGTGGCCAGGAGTGTGGCCTAGACATTAGCTGGAGGTGTGACTCAGACCTCGTGAACTAGGGCCTCTCGTGGTCCTATAATTCGGGTCCATAGCTCTCATTTGAGAAGAGAGGTTCTCAGATTGTATGGAGTATTGGAGTCAGCTAGAGGATTTTTTTAAAAAGCTTGCTGGACCCCATCCTAGGGTGTCCAATTCAGTGGGTCTGGGGTGGGAGCCGGGACCACTTCCTGGAGATACTGATGCTGCTGCTTCTGGGGCCACACTCAGAGATCCGTTGATGGGGACAGCGTGGGAGGTCTGGACCCTGGGAGGGAGTCTGCTTCTATTTCCTTAGGCACCAAGGAGCCAAGTTGATACCCAGGGCTAGAAGGTGAAGTGACCGGGGAATGTCCTGTCTGTCCCCACCACTTCTCACCATCTGAGGATCCATCACTCTTGCATTCATTCTCTCTTTCCATGTGTCCTTTAGTCTTAGAAATTCAAAAGGGCAGCTTATGACCCTGCATTTCTAAAGAAAGAAGAGAACTGAACTACTTGCCAGATGGGGTCTGGGCTTCAGAGAACCGTGTGGTTTTATGAATTATTTCAGTAGTCTGTTGAGTTCTGTCTCAGAATTTTATCAGGACTGAGCCACGTGGCGTGGCCCATTAATGTTCATCTGGAACCTGCTGGGTCCTGCTGTGTAAACATGTCCACGGGCTCTGAGGACGGGAGTGTGGAATTCATGCACTGAGGCAGCAGGGGGTGGAACAGAAAACATTTCTCCGCTGTTCTGACAAAAGTCCTTTTTATTTTTCCCTTGTGTTTCTTCAAGAGAGCTTGAGTGGCAGAATATTATTAAGAGCACCCTTTGAAGTTCCCAATCATTGGATAGGAAATGAACTGAATGTGAGTTCGTATTGCATCCTCAAGAACATTTTTGGGAGGCCTAGTGCAGTGGTTAAAAGGGTGGCCCTTCCTCAATGCCCAGGTTTAACTTCCGGTTTGGGTACTTCATCAGCATGAAGTGACCGCCCTGTGCTTCAGTTTCCTCACCCGTCAAACTGACATCACCCCAGAACCTGTCGGTAGGAGGGCTGCGAGGACTACATAAGGTAACACATGCCGTGCAGTGAGGATTGCACTTACAGAAAAAGTCGACACACTTTAGCTGTTACTGTAAGCCTCGAGCTGTCAAAAGATCTGTCATACAAGCTGTTTGTGTACATGCACGTTTAGGAATGGAATGCTTAGTTTTCCCACCTTCCCAAGGTGGGAGGTTTTACAGAAGCTTTTACAGACTTTTACAGAAGCTTTCAACATGCTTTCTAGAGAAAAGCAGCTGGAGGGAGGAAGAATGGTACAGGGATAAACCACCCAAGTTTTAGCTGCTGCCACTTTCCTCACCGCCTCTCCTTCTGCTGTTCCAGCAGGGCTTCCTATGCATGATGGGGCCGTGACATCTGTGGGTCTAAAATGAAGATGTCAGTATTGCGGGATAGTGATGCTACCTCACACTATATTATGTGATGTTCATAGTAATGCCTCACACTTCCTACCTTCCAAACAGTCTTCATATGGTGTCTCATTTAATCCTTACTGTAGTCTTACCAGGTTCTGTTAATATCATTTTACAATTTGTGCAGTGCAGACTTCAGAGAAGTGACTGGTCTGGGTTCCACAGGGGGTTAATGGCAGCTGGGGTCCTGAACCACCTCCCCTGAATCAGGGACCGCCCTCTTCCTAGTGGGTGCAACACCTGGCTCATTCATCACTGTGGGTTCTCATTCACATTTGTGACTCTGTTCATTGAGGGTTGATGTCGCAGTGACTCTTGCCCTGTAACAAACCATCCCCAAAACCTGGTGGTGTAAAGCAACCATTTAATTTTGCTCGAGGATTCTGAGGGTCATTTGGGTTGGGCACAGAGGGATGGGGTACTCCATGATGTGTGGAGCCTCAGCGGGAAGACTCGCATGCTGGGGCTGATATCCTCTGGGTTAGTTTCCCTCGCAGGTCTGTCAGGCGCTGTGCTGGGGCCGGGGCCCCAGATGGGCTGTTGGCCGGAACACCTGCGTGGGGCCTCTCACATGTTCTCTGTGTGTGGGCTGACCTGGGTTTCCTCCCAACATGGCGGCGGTGTTCCTAGTGGGAGTCTCAGGACAGCAGAGTGGAAGTGCCTGGCATTTTTATGGTCTCCCTTCCAAGTCACAGAGCATCTCTCCTGGGGTCCAACGTAGTCACGGATTACCCAAGTTCAAGGAGAAGGCACATAATGCACAGGTTGCATTATGGAAAAGTAGATGACTTCAAGGATGGAAATACACATTTACGTCGAAGTGGAGAATATGAGCTGATGTGTAGTAGGCACAGTGAGCCGCAGGTGAAGATCCCCAGTCGGGGGTCAGGGCAGTGCAGCCACAGCAGGGAGTGGAGGAAGAAAGGGGGTGCCGGCTCATCATTCACCTCCCGAATATTTGTTCAGATTATCTTGGGGCCGGGCAGAGTGAGTAGGGCTGTTGGACAGTGCCTTCACAAGGGAAACCTAGGACTCCTGCAGTACAGTTTCATCCTGTTGAAAATTTGACATTATTGAAGCCCATTACAAGATTTATTTATATTAGCACAAGACCTACAAAGTTCCATTTACTCTTTTAGAAAGTGAAAAGTTCATCTCAGTCAGCGTCCTGTCTTGCTTATATTTAAGTCAGATGGGAAGAAGAAAATCGGCACCAGGAGAAGATTGCTTGTAAAAGTTTATTTTACATTTATGTGAAGTTTATTTTGGGTCCTGGTATTCTTCATAGGGTAGGTATTTCTTTTAAGACTGTTAATAGGCTATTTCCTCTTCATTTGCCACTCCCCACCAAAATAAGCTCTCTCTTATTTTTGAATCATCTTTGTGTGCTCAGAACATCTAACTTTAAATAATGGTTGGAGACACTCCAAGTTAAGTAGAGAGTAAAATCTTATTGCTTTTTGACCCTTGGGTGAGGATCAAGTGTGGTGTAATAAAATATCAGTCCCAAGAGTCACCTTTGCTGATTTTTTCCTATTATTCTTTCCTGTTATTCCATATTCATCCAGCTCTTGCAGCCAAGAATTGTTACATTAAGATCCAATCTGAAATTAAAACTTAGTGTTTTAACCAATAAACCATAAAGCCGCTGAACTCCCACTGGGATGTGGTTACCTTTCCCTAAACTTCCTGAGTTGTCTCCTCTTAGCCTCCGAGTTGATTTCTTATCGAGCCTTTGGAAAGATCCCTGATGTTTCCCATCAGAGTGGGGACTGTTAACGTGAAGACCTCGCCAGGCCACAGGCTTTGCAGCTTCGTCCCTTGAATGCAGAGGGAGAGCTTCCCCTGGTGGGGCTCCACTTGGCCTTTCCTGGTGGCGCAGGTCTGAGGTCGCGTTGGGGAGGGAGCGTATGTTGGCATTGGAGCCCTGGTGGAATCTGAGACACTTGGTCCGGACTTAGAGATCCTTTTGGAGCTGGAGCACATTCTCAGAACCTTCCAGAGGACTTCACCCTGGAATTGCCTTCCAGGGTCTTTTTGCATGGAGCATTTTTCCTTGAATTCAGCTCCACTAAAGGGAGCCTTGAGTCAAGACTAATAGAGAGGGTGGCAGGCAGCTGTACAGGCAGTTGCATTGGGACGTTTGCTGATAAAAGGACCTCCACTGGCGAAGATCTTGCTGGTGAGGAAGTTCATGAAACAGCAGACTGCTGTCACCGAGGTACCCACCACACTCCGTGCCCCTGGGGTAGCTTACCCTCGCGCATCCCTGATTTTCAGCAGCAGGTTCTAGGTTATCCTGCTTGCTTGTGGAGAGGGGGTTCAGGGCATTGTGAGGAGGAGGGAGGCCCCAGATGTTTAACAAATAGTCCACCAGCCCCACACCTGCTACTTTTCTGCTCAGGCTGCTATTTCATTTGATGTTATCTGCCGTCTCCAATTTAAGAATAAATAAAGGGAGCGAGAGTCATAAAAATAACCTGGAAGAGCATGGCTACTATTTATTGAATGCTGGCCACACCCAGGTGCTTTTTGAAGCTCATTACCCAACGTTGCCCGCTAATCCGCACACAGCCCTGTGACGTGCCTGCTACCGTCTCCCCTTTTACCCATGAGGACAAGGGGCCAGAGAGCTGAGGGACTTTGCTCAATCTCCTCCAGGCAGAGAGCAGTGAGGCAGGGAGGCTCCAGGACTAATTCGTTGGACTCTGGAGCCTGTACTCCTGCTCTGGGGGCCATCCTGGTGCAGGGTGGGCACTGACCCTCGTGACAAAATGCAGCTGCAGAAAAGCCCCACGGAGACCATTCTGCCCCTTGAGTCTCCTCTCCAAAATAGGAGCTAACTGGAAAGAGCTTTGAGCACTGTGGAAGCAAGTCACTGACACCAATGGATTTTTTAAAATTCTGGTCAAAGGTCAAGGTTTTCATCATTGAGTTTGGGGGGGCAGGGTGCTAAATCTAGACTATCTGGAAAAGCTGTCTCAAGAAACAAAACATGGGATCTAGTAGGAATACTCTCTTGGAATCATTGTTTCTCAGAAGAAGTGATGAAAGGGACAGCTCTGTCCTTGGGAAAGGCTGAACTGCCCGGCAGCCCAGAGCCTGGGACCCCCCCGGTGGCTTTCATTCTGCTGTGGTTTGTGGAGCGCCTGCCTGAGTTCCGCTGGCCTCCAGGGACATGGACAAACCATGACCTTGTCCTCAAGGCCCTCATCTTCCAGGGAGGACACAGCTGACTGTGAAAAAGTGTGATGGGCACACAGGGCTGGGGAAGCAGAGAGGAGAAAAGGATGAACTTGGCCTTGATCTGAAGCAGCCTTTTAATGTCTTTTAATTGAAATACTCATAACCTTCCTGCAGTGCACTTCCTGTGAATGAAGAAAATAGGCTGTTTTTTGTAATCCTTACACGATGACATGTTTCCATTGATGAGAGAGGCAGAGAGAAAGAGAAACATTGATCGGTTGCTCCCAACCGGGGACCAAACCCACAACCTAGGTATGTGCCCTGACTGGGAATTGAACCCACTACCCTTCGGCTATGAGACAACACTCCAACCAACTGAGCCACACCGGCCAGGGTGAAATCTTTTTTTTAAAGTCCTTGGTTTATTAATCTTCTCATGAAAAACCTACACAGTCACTGGAGATAAAGTCACTGAAGAATCTTCGCTCCTTCTGTTGGTACAGCCAGGGCACGAAAGCAGTCTTTTAACAAAGTTTCCCCCAGCGCCGAGGTGCTCATTTGGTTACAGGAGATTTCAGTCACCACAGTGAGGGAGGTTGGAAGTTCTACTCGGCATGACGTTTGATCAGGAAAGGCCCTGGACCAGGAATAGATCGGGGAGGTAGGGGTGGGTGGAGAGTAAAGGGGAGGACCTGCTGGAGCTTGGCCAGAGTGCCAATAGAGGCCACCACTCCTGTTTTTATAAACAAAGGTAAAGCAGAACTTACCGACCTGAAGTCAGTGTGCTTGTTCAGCACCAGAGCTGGCCATGGCACTGGGGATGCCCTGCGGGTCAGTCTGACAGAGGCTGACCCCTGCCCCTCAGGCCTGCTTCCTGGGGGCCGTCAGGTTCCTGGGCTCTGTTCCTGGGAAGAGCAGAGGGGCGAGGGCCACATCCAGAGAGCTCATTTACTCCCCGTGGTGGTGCCTGCCCCGCTGACCTGTGGGCGAGGCAAATGTTCCCATGGCCAGTGGACCCACGTGGTGGAGCCCTTCGGCCTCAGTGCCCTTGCTTTCCGTGTCCTCCGTGGGTGGGAGGCCCTTGCGCCTACGTTAGTTGTTCAGTGTTCTGGTGTGTGGGAGGCTGGAGTACATGTCCTGGCTGCCCCCGCGGTGACTGTAATTACAGAAACTAAGTGACGGCTTGGGCTCCATTGGAGCTCAGGGTGGCGCTCGCGCCCTCTCGGCTGACAAGTTGTGAGAGTGACAGCCTGCTCGTGTCCTTTGGGGGGAAGGGTGGACGTGGGCCCCCCAGAGACCCTGGAGCAGCCATGGGACCAACTGTTTCTGCCTTGATTGCAGGATCCAAATGTTTAATGCTTTTTCCCAGCCCTCTCTGTCTTCATTTCTATCGTGTCCTTAAAAGGCATAAAGAAGTGGCATAGATGATGGTTGGAATAACCAACCCTCTTTTCCCCACTCCTGTCCACTAGAAGCTTCTCCTGCATTTCCTTTCTCAGTTCTGTCTTTAATTAGGTTGCAGTACAAGAGGAGCAATTAAGAAAGCCTTCCATTTCTAATAAATCTACCTTGGAGCTTTGTAAGTTCTTCCTGCGAGCGATGGTGGAGTGAGCAGAATGTGAAGTCTAAATAGATTTGTGGAAACACAAACACATTTTAATTTAGTCGTGAGTGTCACTTGGAGTATAAATAGGGCCTTTGGTGTTATCTTGTGCTGTCATCTTTATGCTGTATTGGAAAAATCTGGGATTCTTTTTCCCTTGGTCATTATTTACTTCTTAAAAATAATGTAGTTTTTCTGTTTAACTTTCCATAATAAAAATAATGTAGTTTTAGGGAATTCTTGGTATTTAATCTCAAGTCCAAATATGGTTTCTTATGAGGAAAAGATAGTTAATAAAGCTTGGTATTTTTAGTTCCAGAAAGGATTTTTTTTTTCTTGTGAAGGGGTGGGGGGCAGATAGGGTGAGGGATGCAACTAAAAGGTGGAAAAAATGTTTAGTGAGGGGAGACACTCTGTCTCCTGTTTCTTTTGCTCTTTAAAAACTTGTGTTTCCTGTGGTGGGGAAAACAGAATTGATTGTGGAACTTTTAAGGGTACTTGCTTGGTGTTACTAAATTTTAATTCATTGCTGGGAAATCTTGGGTGAGATCATTTTGTCAGGATTTATGTGTTTTTAGATCCCGAGTGGGGAAGAGGGTGGGGAAGCTTACCTCCTTCAGAAGGGACTGCGTTCTTGGAGGGAGGTGGCTGACCTGCTACTTTTGGGGGGGAAATATAAAGGCCAGTCTATTTGGGGTGCATTTGCAAAGCTGCATCTGCCCCTCTTCCGTCCTGACGTGGCGCACCCTCAGGGAGCGCTCCGTTCTCACCCATCCCGCCCCACCGTGGTCCTGGGGCTTCCGTGGCCCGTTGACTCGAATCTGCCAGTTCAGACGAGAGAGGCTCACCTGCCAAGGATTTTGTTTGGCACCCTTTTGTCCTTAGAGAGAGCGCGGGAAAGACGAGAGGAAACTGCCTCCTATAATTCATAATCTCAAGAATATTTCTTCCTGGCGTGTCTCCACCTATTTCTGTGTCCAGATTCCCTAGAGAGCTTCAGGGGGAAGTCTCCTTATGGTGGGAGGGAAAAGAGAAGGTAAGTGGTTTGGAAGCCCTGACCGGACCTCCTCATCTTTGTACTGTCCATAGCTACCACCCCCGGGGCTGCCTGGTGGGTTCTCATGCATCTTTTTTGAATTGAATCAGATGCAGCCCCTGCCTGCCCCCACTGGGTCTATAGTTAACAAACAATCCCTTGCACACATTGTTTAAAAAAGTAACTTCTTCCCAGAGAGCTTTTATATAATTATCAGTTTAATACATCATGATGATAAAGGTGCTAATAATGAGCAATATTTTGGAAAAATCTAGGCCATGAAAATTGGCTGCGTTGGTAAATATGTAATTACACTGATTCCAGATACAAGAAACACAAGTTTTACCACCAGTCAGTATTAAGAGACGACTAGGGAGAAATCTTTATTTTAAAAAATGCCCCTTTCGACTCTCGGCATCTGAGCTAACGATGCAGGAAGACAGGAGTCTGCTGAGAAAACGCATGCCTGTGCTTCCTATTTGTAAAAGGGCAGGGAATCCTTCTCAAAATCTAGTGACGTAAGTGGATGTTCCACCACATAAAAAAAATAAGCGGCTGGAAAAATCAGCATGGTTGTAAGGAAGGACTTTCCTTTGGCTCTCGGGGTGGCGGGAAGGGGCGGGAAGGAAACTCTGACTGTGCCGACATCTCAGTTGGAGAGTGTCTTCGGTGAGCTCCCCCACCCCCATGTGACCGGCTGATTCACTCTGTCTGCTGAGTCCCTGGAGAGGTGATGTAACCGGGGGCTGCAGCTCCTCGGGAGGGGGCACGGCACTGTCGGCCCGGCCCTCTGGCACTGGAAACTCAGCAGAGCTTCGGCCAAGAGCAGATGAAGTTTTGTAGCTACGTTTTGTAATTGTTTTGAATGTTGAGTATAGCATCTTTTTGCCCTGTTCCTCATTTTTCCTTCTTCCCTTCCTTCTCTTTCTCTGTCTTCCTTATTCTCCTTTTTATTCCTGTTGTGCTCCTCGGTATGGCCATTCAGCTCTCCCCAAATCCACTCAGGTCTGATCTTTGGAAATACATAAGCCACAAGCCATGCAGGCTGCCCTCTGTGTTTCCCTTTTTGAGTCTGGTTGACAGGGGCTAAGAGGCTAGGGGGAAGGCATGAGGTTTGGTGTTTGAAAGACACAGGTGTGGATTCTGGCCCGACCACTATTGGCCATATGACTTGGGCAAACGACTTCACTCTCTGAATCTCCCAGACCTCACCTGTAGACTGAGGCTGTTCCTGCCCCAGAGGGTCGTTGAGAGGGTTGCATGAGATGAAGGTCCAGGGAGGCGGAAGAAGACCAGCTTGCGTTGGGCTGAGCGCTGGGATTTTACTGAAGTGTTCTGGGAAGCGGGGCAGTGACATGACATGAGAGATGTTTTCGGAAGACCCCTCTGGCTCTGCGGAGAGAGTGGACTGGGGCGGGGGGACAGAAGCGGAAGGGTGCAGCCCAGCTCAGAGGCCAGAGTGGTGGAGGAGGCATCTGGACCAGCTGGGTCATAGTGACGCTAGAAGGAGCACACAGGTCTGAGAACCTTTTAGAGAGAAAGACGGTAAGAATAGCTGAATTCTTAGATGTGGAAAAGGGAGCGAAAAAGAGCAATCAAGCGGGAATCCTAGGTCTGGGAATGGTGGCACCTGTCACAGAGCCTAATGTGTGAGTGACACCCGCACTACGTTGCTTGGATGGTCGGATTCATGAGTGCCTGGAGGAAACAGGGCATGCTTGTTATTGGGCCACGTGGGTGACAGATACAGCAGGATAGGCCAACACCCATTTCCACTCCAGCTTTGAAGCTGTTGTGCTCCGACCACCCACCCACCCATTTAGATGGCTGCTTCTAAAGCTCAGTACAGTCTGCAGTACTGAGCAAGGCCTGAAGAGTGACATAGTCTCCTGCAATCTTGAAAGACCCCTCCATTCACCTGGATACCACCTTAGATGACACTGGTCCCCTCCCTGCAGCTGTCTGCTCTCACAGAACAAAGGGAAACCTATCCGGAGTTGGATTTGGAAGGGTGTTGGCATCTGAACACCATTTTCAAAACTGGGTGCTCTAGTGCTGTGACACATCTCTGGAGGGATGGAGGGCGTCACTTGGAAATTGGGGTTTTGAGCTACTTTGAGAAACACAGTCCAGGGGTGGGGGTTCCAAATGAGTCTTGCTCTGGTTCTTTTCCTTCCACCTTTTTGGGGAAGGAAATCAATTTGGTGACAGCGTTTCCTCATCCTGTTCATAATTCAGACTCTGGGGGGTGGGTAATTAGAGGCAGGCAGCCCCCCTCTGAGGAGGCAGAACCCCTTCATGTGTTTGATGAGATTATTCCTAAAACAATGGCAAGGGCAGCAAACAAGTATGCACAGTGAGGACTTCGTAGTTATGAAATTATCATCACGGAGTTAAAGTTCAGATAAAAGGCCTTGGCAGATCTGTAAAGAATATTTCAGAGAGAAAAAGACCAGAATTTATAGGGTCTAAAAATAGCAGCTGAAGTGCAGCTGTGTTTAGCTTGTCAGGGAACCTGTTGAGTTCAGACAGGCAGGGGATTTTATTTCTCTGGCCCTGAGGTCACTTGTTTAAGAAGGGGCAGCAAACATTTCCAAATAGGGATTGATTTTTAACGGGAGGAAGATGGCTGAATATAGACGGTATTTCTTGTTTTCTTCTCTCACCCATCCTACCTCCTGCATCACTCCGACCCTCTTAAGAAAAGGAAGGAGAGTTTGGTTTTCTCTGTAAAGTGGGAGCCGCCCGGGTGGCAGGATTTTGAAGGGTGTCAGCTGTGGCGCGTTGATGGCACGTTTGATGGTGACCGGTCTCGGGAGTAGGGGTGGCAGTCTCATTAGTTGGTCTTCCCAGGTCCACACACACCTGCAGAGTTGAAGAAATAGACTCATCATTGAAGGAATGATGGTGTGACCTCTCCAAGACTGACCAGCTGGTTTCTGGACCTCCCTTATCCCCTTTCTGGGCAGGGACGGCGTCTTCATCCCATTCCACAACCCTCCAAAGAAGGGGTCTGTCCCACCCTGGCCTAGGTCATCCTCAGGCTTCTATACTTAACAACATTACGGAATGTCAGTGTCCGCGGAAGTGTCAATCAGCAGGACCTCACACCCCCTGCCTTCCCTATCTGTTGAAACCTTGGCTGAAATGAGCTGTCTTTGCAGTGGAGCGCCTGAAGGGTATGCCGTCCCTGCGTTCCGAGGCCAGAGGTCCGAAACTGCTCACCTGCAGACGGGCTCTCGCTCAAGGCGTGTTTTTCTTGCCCTGCACCATGTTGACCTGTACATTTGCCGATGTTTAAAGTTAGTGGAATGTTTCACTTCAAACCTTCATTTCTGGATTCTCATGGATGCTCTCAGGGGGATACGTCCTTGGCTTAGCTGACTTCTTTTGAGAGGGAAGCCCCCAGAGTGCCCTGCATAGCTCCCTGTCCTCTCAAAGGTAGCTCTCCTGTGGGTCCTTATGAGAAAAGACCACTGCTATTTCTTTGAGGATAGTAAGAAAGGAGTTAAATTAGTGTATGTTGGGCACCTGAAAACCTGCATGTGAATGGCAAGCACCCTGTAAGCATTAACTATTGTGATCATCATCATCATCATCATCATCATCATTATCATTGTGGTTTCAGGGTGTTTTTTTGCTGCGGATCCTCTTGAGAACCTTATTCACTATATAACCCAGGGGCTTTTGGGGCCCTGAGGGGGGACACATCTATCAGATCTCAGTCCGAGGAAAAAAAAGTTGTCCTGCTGAGTTCCTCCTTGCTCATCTATACCTTATTCATGCTATGAGTCTTGTTTCTATTTTTGCCTTAGCTGCTGGGAAGCTCAGAGGCAACTTTGCAGCTCATGTCTAGTTGGGTACATAACCTCATGGCGTGTGATTTGTTGACTTTGGTTTCACATACCATCATTTTCTCAGTGCTCTGCTTTTCTCAATCACTCAGCTGTTGCTGTCTAACTGGTCACTGAATTCTTCCACCCGAAAACCCCGTGGGATTTCAGGTCAGAGCACCCTCCCTCTCTCCCTGTTGCTTGTCCAGTCACCATCCCTTCTCGTAAGAACCAGGCAGAGGAAATTCATCAGAATGAATTTGGAAGATAAGGTTGTCCTTTTTTTCCCCCCTCTAAGGATTTTTGGCATGCCCTGTGGGATAATTAGGGATTCTTTCAAGTTCAACATTTTCTCCATAAATTGTGGAGGTTTTATTTCCCAGATGTGCCATATCACGTTCCAAGAAGGGAATGCAGGGAATGTCTGTGGCTAAAGAAGTCTCAACATAAGGAGACTATATGTAAAAACTACCAATAATACTTCAGGAGGGGTAATTAATACCACTGTGCCTGACTCAACACAGCAATGAGTTTCGGGTTTGCTTTTTTTTTTTTTAAGCCAGAAAAAAAAAAGGCCCCAAATTTAAATTTTCCAAATGCGTTAGAGAACCACTGGATATTTCCCAAACTTCCCTGGTCAAGATAATGTGCTGTTAAAAATTTGGATTTCCAGTGATTCAGATTCACTGGGCCTGGGGTGGGCCTAGGAATTTGTTTTCAGCATGCATCCTGGTGAGTCATAGCAACCAAATGCGGGAAACACAGGGTCCTGCTAATGATCCTCGCAGGTTTTGGTGGGTTAAGTAAAGGAGAAATCTGATGAGGAGGATGATAAGATACAAGAATATGTAGCATTTAGAAATCACTGTACAGTTTGCCAGATTTTACAGATATTCTCCCTGAGGACTTGTTCTTGTGTAGTATTGCTCATCCCAACACTATTTTAGCAGGATGGAAGGAAAGAGTGGTGCCAGCAGGTTTTTGTTAACTATCCTGATACCAGGAGCCAAGATGCAGCAATTATCATGTTGTACAAATGAAAGATACAAGCAAACAACCTTCAGTTGTCCTTTGAGAACCATGGCATGACCTCTTGATAAGATCTTTCAACCTCACCCCATGTCTGGATCGTGCCAGAGAAGTTTCTAGAAAGCTCTGCAGAGGGTTTTCCTGCAGACAGACGTCACTAGGCAAGGGGGCGTCCTGAGTGACCACTGTCTGGAGAGGGGCACAGATGTTTCCTCCTCAAAAGGACAGGGTGGGCTGGTTTTGTTTTGTCTTTTTGTTTTTTCCTCCCCTCCCCCTCCCCCCTTCCCTGCCCTTGTCATTCAAGTTTCTGTAGCAGTTCTGCAGAAAGCCATACCTGTGAAACTTAGAGTCACTCACATACCCAATGACTTTGCAGCCTTTGGTATCAAATGCATTGTGATTGCACTCTGAGATTTGGGGGCAGGGGGACTTCAAACTCTGAGTTAACACATTTGGGGCACTATCATGTTATTTACTTTAAATTAGAGATCCCGGGCTGCCCAGGCCCTCTGTTAACTTACTGCTCATCTGGTTATTTCTTCTGTGATCCAATGGAGAAAGAACTGTCTTGCTGGCAAAGGGAAGGGTTTTGACCGTTCCGTGTTTCTGTCCATGCCTTTTGTAACACTTAGCTCCCACACTCCCCTTCCATCCTCAGTCCACGCCCTTTCTTCTGCCAAATCTGGGACAGTGTTGAATGAATAATAGAAGCCCACAGGCTTGGAGGGTCGGGGACCTGCGTGGCTCACGTGTTTTAGTGTTCACATAGTTCCCTCATTCATGCCGATACCTTGGATTGAAGCTGATTTATCAGCACCCCTGGTTTAGCGCATACTGCATTGTGTAAATGAAAAAGCAGCATGGCATCTATTTTCCCCTCCTGCGTAGCATTGACCGAGATTTGGGGCTCAATTAATTGAACCAGTCATTGTGATATTGAAAGTGGTCTCCATGTCCAAGGGCAGAGAGTAGACCATGGTGGATATTGAGACCCTGGGGGCCATGAACCCCGAAATGTGCATCTTCCAGAACTGAGCCTATGACCATACGCACTTGACCTTACAGCACATGCTTTACAGGGGTGTCTGACCTTTTGGCATCTTTGGGCCACACTGGAAGAAGAAGAGTTGTCTTGGGCCACACATTAAATACACTGTGACACATAATCACAAATAAAATTTCTCATAATGTTTTAAGTAAATTTGTGATTTTGCGTTGGGCCATATTCACAGCCATCCTGGGCTGCATATGGCCCGTGGGCTGCGGGTTGGACACTCCTGCTTAGAAGAATACAGAAAGGCCCAAGTCCTAACTCCAGTGAGTAGTTCCAAGCTTTTTGTTATTGTTTGTCTTTCTGAAAGACAAAAGGAGTTTTATACCCTGGTATGTGAGATTCAGTTCAAGGACGATGTTGGATGATGATTATTGGGTGGGGAGTTTTGTGAATACTGAGTCATTTGTGCCATCCTTTCATGATTCCAACCAAGAATCTACCCACCTGTCCACTGTCCATTTGTCCATCCATCCACCCATCTACCCATTCACCCATCCATCCGTGTCAGCATCTACCAGTTCCTACAAGGTGCCTGGCTCTGTGTCTGCATGATAAAGCATCATTTATTGAAAACCTATTGCCAGACAGTCTCCGATGTTAAAAGCACCTTTGTGAGGGAAGAATTGCATTTCCCATTTCATGAGAGAGCAGAAGCTAATGTCTGTTACCTGGATCACCCAGCCAGTCAAGATGCAGCAGGCCGGAGGCATCCTTGGGACACTAGGACCAAAGCAGCCTTTTCTCCTTTCATGTTCAATGGACTTTTCTTTCCGTCTGGGTCTGAGCCCACCTCGGAGTGTGGAGCGAGCCTTCCCGTGCAGGCTCAGAGCTGGAACAGTCCCTCATCCGTCACATTGTCTCTTCTTCAGCTGTCTTCCTGCTCTCAGCGAAACAGGGAAAGCGATGTACACAGGACAGAACCCCGGGAGGCCCATTAACTCTCGTTTCTTGGCTTTGCCCTTTATACTCTGTTGGAGGCTTGGGCTCTGTCCAGACTCACCCTGTCAGTTGAGGGTACAAGAGTACCAATGGAGGTCTATGTAGCGAATGTCTAAATACTGCAAAGGTAAGTCAAGATAATTCTTAAGTAAATTCTGTTCTACCCTCCTACCTTGTCAAATGTACCTTTACAACAACCTGGAAGTCCAAGATCAAGTCCAGATTTCTCAGGTTCAGAGTTTAGTGAAGAGGTTGATCATTTGAGGCAAACTGGTCCCCAGCCCATCCTCCCACCTCCCTTTCTATCTGGCTTCATCCATGTCACAATGGGCCTCCTGTGCATGCATGGGGACAGCCCAGCCAGGACTTGCTATGGGCTCCGTCTACCCACTCCCCACCAAAGGCTACCCTTGGGTGTGGAGGAACACGCACAGTGGTGCAGCTTCAGTTGAGGGGATGGACTCTGGAGAAGAGCCTAACATAGACCCTGAAGTTAGACTCGGGCCTGTTTAAGCAAGAAATTCTGGAGATCCCAGACAGAGGGGAACATGGGCTCTGCTTCTGACCTGGCAAAGTCCTTACTGCTGATGGAGACGTGTGGCTAAAGGAGGTTTCTCGGGAATGTGGGGTTCAAGGCAAGGGCCCCTCTTGCTCGGGGCTTAGGCAATACCAGTTCTGCCAAGTTAGAGGGTGGAAGGGGCTGCAGAGCTCCTGTGGCCCACTCATGTTACTTTATATAGACAAGCCCAGCTAGGAAACCTCAGAGCTGGCTCTGCCCTGTTCCCGGTGCCCCAGCCAGTGTCCTGTTCTCATCTTGCAAAGGAAGCCTGCCACTTGCATGCAGTTTGCAAAGGCTAAGTTTTTCCAAATGTTGTCCTGGCGGCATTGTGAATGTGAGAGTCTGAGGCTGGGTCTGAATGGGTGACTGTATCTTATAGGGGCCCCGCTGCAGAGATGTGATTTCAGAACACAGTTCACGCAGAGCTGTCAGCTTTGGGGATAGGCTTCTGTGTACACATCTCATGGTTCCCCTGGCCAGCTTTGTGATTTAAACAAATTTTTTTATTGTTCAATTATAGTGGTACCAATTTTTAGCTTTGTGATATTTTAGACTCTTAGAGACTTGGTTTCCTTATCTGTAAATTGGGGATAAAATGGAATCTGCTGGTAGAATTGAGAAGGTGGAAAACGAAACATTCATAGAGATCAACACACAGAATATGACTTTGCCACACAGTGCGTAGTGAGTTGCAGTGATTGTGATGGTGGCTGTCGCTGCTATTGTTTTCCAAGAGCCTGGACTGAGAAGGGGCTGCCATCCATCCATCCATCCATCTATCCATCCTTCCATCCTGGAAGAGAAAGGGTTGACGGGGGAAGGGGATTTGGTCATGCTAAGGTGGGCTGTAATTTTAGAGAGGGTAGTCAGGACAGGCCTTATGAGAGGACATTTGAGCAAAGGCTTGAAGGAGGTGGGGGAGGGAGCCTCATGGGGAGATCTGGGGGAAGAGCATTCCAGGCAGTGGGAGCAGCTAGTGCAAAGGCCCTGAGACAGAAGTGCTTGTAGCTCCAGGGACAGGCTGGAGGCCAGTAGAGGCTGGAGCCAAATAAGAGTGTGTCTGTGTATTCAGGCACACAAAGTAGTAGATGAGGTCAGAGAAGTGGTGGGGCCAGGTCACATAGGGCCTCAAAGACCACTGAAAGGGCGTGGCTTTCACTCTGAGGGAGGTGGGGCCATCATAGGGAATTTGGGGAGGGCAATATCATAACCTTCAGCACCTCCTCCCCATGACTCTGGCCCTCTGGCTGAGTCTATATCGTCATTCTGGGCCCCCAAAGCTCCCAGACTCCTGTTCCAGGCTCACTATTTGCTGTCTGTGTTGCGTGCCTTCTCCATCTCCAGCCACAGTGGCCCTGGGTCCCATTCCCTCTAGATGCTGGACTTGAGTCACCAGTGATCTGATGCATTGTCCTCTGGATGCCCTCTTTAAAAGGGGTGACATAGCTGGTGGGAATTCTGGTGTGGGGCTGGTCGTGGGTGCTCATTTCATTTCTGAGGAGCGCCAGTGTGGCCACCCTTCTTTGACTGGGCTCTCCCCACTCCCCTCGGACCCTGGGCCCTGGGCCCTGTGCCCAGACCACCCTGGGCCCCTGGTCTCCTGGCTGACTTTGTCTGGTGAGCAGTGACAGAGGACAGGAAGACGAGAAGAAGAGCTCACAGGGCTAGGTGGAGGGGCCGGCAGGGTGCAGCTGGGTGAGGGTGGGTGTGGCAGGGAGCCGGTGGGAAGCAGGGTGGGGTTTTGTTCTCTGACCCATCCCAGCCGTGGCTGTCCCATGGGTTTCCGACTCAATCTGAGGAAGCATTGTTCCTGTGGGTGGTGCAGTCGGGCCCAAACAGCCACGGCCATGCCAGCCCTTGCTTGGCCTGTGGCTGTTGCACAGACACCCGTCCAGACACCCTCCAGGAGTATCTGCCCTGCCCTTGGCCTCAGCCTGGACAGACTTGCAGGGGGCTGGAAGGCTCTCCTGGGACTGGTGCCAAAGTGCAGATGTCCGGCTTCACAGCTCTGCGGGTGGTCCCTGGGGGGACAGCGTGGGGCTGAGCTAGGCCTGCCTCACTCGCTGCTCCCAGCACTGGACGTGAGGGGTGGCCCTGGGTCACCCCTCTTTCCCCCCTCAACCTCCTGCCGAAGTGCCCACCCCCTCCTGCCTCTATTCTGAGTAAATGCAGAGGACACTTGTAGCTCTCTTTCTGGGAGACAGACTCTGCCAGTGGAAACAGCAACCCCCTCTGTGCAGCCCCAGGGGTTGTCACGGTTGCTCAGATTAAGGAAGTCCTCACCCTGCTGCCCCATTCAGCCTTGCCCTGCCCTGCGGAGAGGGGCCCTGCCCTGCGGAGAGGGGCCCTGCCCACAGCTGAGCCTGGCTTCCCCTGGACAGCACAGCTCACCCTGTTGCCCCTGGCTTCAGGGCTCTGGGTTCCGGGGGTAAACTGAGGCCCCAGGCTTGAAGGGTAACCTTCATGATCAGGGGAAGATCAATTTTCTTCATTTTCCTTCCCACCTCCCTTTCATCACGTCTGTGTGAAAATGAAAGCTATTGTTTATTTAAAAGGGCCATTTGCCTAATGCCCCTGGAATTTATTTGCTGGAGCATTTTCCATTTTCATATTTAGTTCAGACCTTGGCTGCAGCCGAGAGGTTATGTAACCTGGGGTGGAATGAGTCCCGTTGGCATCTGGGGACCACCCCCCACCCTTAGCCATTTCTGTGAGGGCGTGAGCCTCCCCCCGCACCCCCCACACCAGCATACGCAAGTCGCTCCTGTGAGCTGCTGGAGTCAGGAGGAGGACTTGGGGGGTTGCTGAATTCTTAGACCTTCTCTGGGCTGCCCCCTGCCCCCCTCAGCTGTAGACCCTCCCTGTGTACAAAGCCCGGGTGGGCCGTTCCATCAGTCTGTCACTTGACCTCAGCAGAAAGCGTAAGCACCGGCACCGCCTGAGCCCTGGCGGGGTTCGGGAACTGCTTCTGGCATGTTCTTTCCCGAGTCGCCTGTGGAATCTATCTCCACACTTTCATCCATCCCCATCCCAGGAGGCCTTGCTTTCTACTCTGAAACCTGGTCTGGGCCTACATGGAGATACTCTGACGAGGACAGGGAACAGGTGTTGTCCTGAGTTTTGAGGGGCCGGAAGTTTAATCTGATTCTGAATTTTAAAACGTGGTGAAGACATGGAGTGGGGATTTGGAGCCCCGAACTTAGTCAGTGTGACTGCGAAGAGGCCCAGTCCGCACAGGTGGGGGAGGCGTGAGGAGGGGGTGCAGCCCTGCCTTCCCTCCCTCACCCCGACCTCGGGAGGTGGTAGAAAGCCTACTCTTTGCCCCAGCCTCTGTCTCTCTCCCTGCTGGGGCCCAAGAGGGGACAGTTCCCAGCTGGATTTTCCAGCTGAGTTCTCCCATTGCTGTCAGCTCACTCCCCAGTTTGTGGGAGGCCCTGACCTTCCTACAGCGCCACGCCTTTTCCCCTCTCCCTGGAAACGCTGTTGCGGTTGTCACTGGGTTGTGTGTTCTCCTTCAGCCGAACTCAAATGATCTATCAGCGTTTATTGAACTCCTGCTGGATGTTGGGTATTACAGGGAAACAAGAAGGTAGCTACGGATTAGGCAGCGATTGAGGTACAAGAGGCTCCAGGAACCCATCGAAGAAGGACCCACTTGTGCTGAAGTGTGCAGTTCCACGTTCCTTCCCCACAGTGCCATGGGCCAAGGCCACATGGTGGAAGTTTCCCTAACAGAAGATGCGGTGCAGGCTGTGTCTTGAAGACTCAGCAAGGCTGTAGGAAGGGGAGGCCCTCGGAGCACATGGAGAAGGGGCAAAGAACAGGGGAGACCCGGGTCTCTATCGTCAGAGGGAACAAGAATGCCGGAACAAGATCGCAAAGTTAGATTTAACACAGGCTAGTGTCCTATCGAGCAATAAAATGGAAACCTTTGTGGTGATCTTTCCACCAGACAGAAACTGTCCTCAGATTATCACTGGTCCAAAAATCAGCACCTAGCTTTCAGTAGTTTGGGCCCTACTCATGAATAAATAATAAAGAAGACAAAGATGTCTTCTGCTAAACAGAACCCCGTGACCTTTAGGTAGTCTACTCTTTGGCATTGAAAAGACCATCATATGAGTGTAGGGCATGGAAAAGTCAACGTATGAGCATTGAGAAGGCACCGTAATATCTTTGCCTTATTGGAAATTGGGCAGATTTTTGACTTGAGGAAGAGCAGCTGCAGTACCCTGGTTGAGAGAGAGCTGGGTAGGAAGAGGGAGGCAACCAGTTTTTGGGACATGCCCGAGTTTTGGGTGGTGGTGGGTGGCAGACCCCACAGGGCCCAGGCTGCAAAAGGGGACAGGCCCGTCCCCCCAGACCAGGATCAACAGCCATCCTTATGGCCAGTTCCCCCTCCAGACCACACAGTAAATACCCTTGGGACCCAAGGGCCAAGCTAAGGGGAAGAAGAAAATGCAGTGAGAAAGGGCCACAGAAATAAGAAGTGCATGCAGGTGTCAGTGAATTCTGATGGCATGTGACCAGATCAGAGTCCCAAAATTGCAGAGGAAAAAGAAATCAACCAAATGACAAGCAAACAGTCCCAGAGCTGAGAACCTCGTTCTGCTCATCCAGAGTGCACAGTTCAGAGGGTGGCAGAGAAACATAACCACTGGAAAACCAATTCGGCTACTTAGTCTCTTCACTTGAGTAATCGGAGGTGGCGCTGGGAATGCTGGTAAGAGCAGAGGTTGACTCAGATCCCCTTGGCCTCACTTGGCTTTTCCTCTGTGTTTGAACAACGTGTTAAGTCTGCTCCATTCCATTCCTTTCCTGGCTCGGTGTTTGTTTTGTCAGCGAGATGGCCATGTATGCATGAAGAAAGCTCCAGGGTGACTTCCTGCCACCAGTTTTTTAAGAGTGTTTTCATCCCTGTGTGCGGCAGTGGACAACGATCGGGCCCTCGGCCAGGACTTCTTGTCTTGTGGGTTTCAGTCTGTCGCTGTGCCCAGGCCCAAGAGGCCATCTGAAGCTCCATCCACTTGTCGCACAGTGGCAAGAAGGTCGAACTCCTGCTTTCTGGTTACGGATGGTTTTTTTCTTCCATTCATTCATTGATTCATTTGGTCCATCAATGAGCATATACTGAGCACCCCCTGCCCCCCGTGTGTTAGCCTGTGCGTGGTGCTATGGATACAGTTATGAGGAAAAGCAGATGTGGTGCTTGCCTTGCTGAAGTTTCCTCTGTGAATCAGTGTCTCCTTTGGCTGTGACACTGTCATAGAGACACATGTTGCTCTTAAAGTGTAGCCAGATATTTTACATGCGACATTCTCTGGTCAGCTTCCACTGAGCCCCAAAAGGTTGCAAGTCTTTCCACATCCTCAACTGGGATGCTTGACTATGTATAGAGATTTGGAAAAAGTAAGGCTGCCACTCAGTTTTGGACCCCTGGCCCCTCACCGACATTGTCGTACAAAGGATTGCTGTACAAAGGATTGCTGTTTGGGAGGCCCAGCTGTTGACATTGGCAAGAGCAGGCTGAGGAGAAGACTAGTGGTGGTATGCTGGTTTCTCACCTGAGCCCCTTGAAGGAGAGAACAGGGTGTATCCCTCAGGCCAAGGGAAAGGAGGTGACCACGCAGAGTTCTTGCGCTGGTGTCCTCCACAGTCTCGGGGCACACAGGGGAAAGTTGGACATGCAGCGTGAAGAAGAGTTAGTGGCGCCCAGAGAGTGAGTGTCCTCCCATCCTAGAGACGGCTGTGCGAGTATGCCGTGGGGAGGAAGGTGGCCCACAGTAGCATTCTGAGCCATTTAAAATGGATTTTTCCCTTAGAGGACCCCAGGGAGGGGCAGTGGGACCGTAACCAGTCAGGAGCTACAGGGGAGGGTCCCAGAGCTACAGGAGCTGCCTCAAATGTGCCCAAGAAAAGGTCTACTAGGACCCCCCAAGCCAAGAGAGAGGTCAGCATGCAGTGCTGCCACCCCACGGACGTGTCCAGAGAGTCAGCTTTAAATATCTACAGTGACCTGGGGGAACGAACCATCCTCTGATGATAGCCATTCCAGACAGGTGTGCCTTCTCCTTCCCCCTCCCCTCCAAAAGGTGTCCTGGGCAGCTGCTGGGAGGTGGGAGAAAACAGAGGAAGTGACCACAGCTTTTCCACCCTCTGTTCCCACTTCGCTGTGGCCTTCCAACCTGAAATAGGATACAGGAAAGCTTAGGTTTAAATAAACGCTGGACTGTTTAACTGTGACATAAGACCACTCATTTTAATACTTCATGAGATTATTCTGGAGGTGAAACTGACTGGAAGGCTTTTTGTGATTTGAGATAGTGGGACCTGCCCAAGGTTTAATCCAGGGGCCCAGGGACAAAGGGACAAACTAGGCACCTAAGGGCTTAAGGAGCGCAGGAGGGTGCAAGCAGGGTTGCATTTTAGAACAATCGTTTTGGCTGCAGCCTGGGGGGGGCATTGAAAGGTCGGCGTGGGTGCGGGAAACCAGGAAGTGTGTGGTGGTCTGGTGGTGGAGGGGAAGAGAAGAGGGCAGCTGCAGAGGAGGCTGGGTACAGTGCAGTCCAACCCCATCCTATGGTGTGAGCAACTCAGGGTCTGATTGAGCTCCCCCTCTCCCACCCAGGACCCACTATATGCAGCTGTCTATGGTAGGTGCGCAATGCATTACTGGTGAGTGAATATGTATTTCTTAAATGAGATACAGTGAGAAGAATGAGCACTGGAGTTTGTTTTGTTTATCTGTTACAACAATAATGCTGCATAAAAAATTCAAGTAATAAGCACATCATCCACAAGTTTGGGGTCAGCAGTGGCTTGCCCTGACAACTCTGCTGCTTTTGGTGAGGCTTGTTCACGCAGCTGGGAGTCAGCTGGCTGCTGGCCGTGTAGACTGGCCTTGGTTGGGCGGCAGTGGCAGCTCAGCTCTGTTCTGCACGTACCCCATCCTTCCACAGGCCAGGGCGGGAGCCTTCTGGAGGTGGAAGCGGCACAGGAAAGCAGAATCAGGGCCATTGATGTGATCATTCTGCCACAGAGAGACATAGGTTTGAATCCCACCAGCAACACTCACTAGTCATGGGACCTTCAGTGAGTGAATTACATTTTGTGCCTGAGTGTCTTTATCTATAGAATGGGCTAAAAAAATCCATCTCCATGGGCAGCAAGGATGAAATAACAGCGACCACATCTCCTTCCCAGTATACCGTCATGATGGGGTAAATCATTCTGCCTATGGCACAAGTATAGAAGAAGAAAAGACTATTAAAAGATGAAAAAAGAGCTCAAAGGGAGGGTAGGGAATCAATTGTAGGCTGAAGAAATAGCGTGTACAAAGACTCTGTGAATAAAGAGTAAGAGGGTGTGTGGAGAGGTGGGCCAGGGAGAAAGGGGCCAGCATAGACACTGAGGGGCCTAGGAGGTATAAGAGGGTGAGATCAGTATGGCACCCTCTTTCTGCTCCAGGGGTGTGGTACCAGAGAGTTTTCGTCTTATTTTGCTGGCCCTAGGGAGCCATGGAAGGTATTGTAGGAAAGGGTGACTATTTCATTCAGTAAGCATTCGTTGGCCCCTGTTGTGTGCAGCACACTCCTTGAGGTGCTGGGGATACAGCAGTTGTTCATTGTAGTCCAGCAGGAGGGTCGGAGAGGGTAGGCAGGAAGACCTTGGTACAGAGGAGAGCAGAAAGAGGGAGACTGGCTGGCCAGGAGGAGTTCAGCCCTGAGATACGCTGCTGCTGTGTGGGGGTTTGCCCCTCACCCGCAAGCGGAGTGCCTGCTCTTAGGCCCCAGGTACGTGAAACCCCCTCTGCTTACAAACTTCATTTTTCATGACCAATACAGTGAGAAGGCAGATGAGTTGACATTGATGCGCCCCAGGAATGGCTGCTGCTAAGAATGTCATTCTTGTAGGATGGATTCAGTTCTTTCCCTGAGCAGCAGAAGTATGTGTGGGCATGGCACCGTGTATCAGTTAGCTTTTGCTGAGTAACAAATCATACCCCGAAGTTAATGGCGTAAAACAACAGCCATTTCTTACTGTCTGTGGCTGGACTAGGTCAGCTGGACAGTTCTGCTGACCTGACCCGGGCTTGGCTGATCTTGGCAAGACTTACTCCTGTATTAGAGTTCAACCTGCTGGTCGGCTGGGGGGGTTAGCTCGCTCAGATGTCCTGTACTTGGCTGGGGTGACAAGCATAACTGGGCCACTGTCTCTCATCATCCAGCAGGCTAGCCTGGGCCTTTTACATAGTAGTTGGGGCGAGGGGTTGTAACAGTGAGAATGGAAGCAGGCAAGGCCCTTTGAGGCCTGGGCTTGAAAGTGGTGAGTGTCATTTCTGATAAATTCTGTTGGCTAAATTAAATTCAAGGAATGGGGAAATAAACTCTGCCTGTTGATGGAAGGAGCCACCATGTCATATTTTCAGGACATACCTGTAGGGACATGTGAAAAGTTGTGGCCATGTGCCATGGACAGAGCATGTGAGCTCTGGAATCACATGGAACCGTCAACCCAGGATTCTCCACTTATCCCCGATCCTCATCCATGAAATGGGAACACTAATAGTATCTAAGTCAAAAGATCAAAAGATCGTTCTGAGGATTAGTTAATGTGTATATACCTAATGAATAGTAAATGTTTAGTTAAAAAAAGCATTTTAATGCATGTTGCGTTTTCCTCATAACAGATTCTATATCCTCATTTTTTTGTTGTTGTTGTTTGGAAAATGACGTCCCGGTAGATTTTCCCTTCCCAGAGGCAGTAGCGGGGTGTTGTGGTATGCTGTGAGCGCAGGAGTTCAGACTTGGAAAGCAACAAGGGATGAATATTCATCCACTCTGGGAATCTGGAAAACTAGACTGGGGCAGGAAGTGGGTTCATCTTTGCTGGAGACTCTGAAATGAGGCTTTCGGGTAAACAGGAGAAGACCGTTTTATTCATGCTCATTACTCAGCCTTCCTGAAGACTCCCTTAACACCCTAACATTATAAACACAGTAATTCTAATCATTTATTTATTTAGTGAATAAAAACAAGCACTTAATATATACTAGACTCTGTGCTAGGTGCCAGAGACACGAAGGAATGAGGCATTCAGGCACTCTGCCTGTCCTGAAGGATTTCGGTTTCATTGCTTCCCCAGAAAACTCAGGACCACCCTTGCCTCTGTCATTGTAGATTCTCAAGCTAGACGTTTGAGATCCTTCACAATATGGTCTCAATTTAGGTCTCAATTTACACCGGTCTCCTTCTGTGTCCTGTTCTTGCTCTGTACTCAACTCAGAGTGGACCCTTCCCCGTGTTCTTCACGTGCTCCAAACAGACCAGAGCAGGAATGGACTCCACACGGCGGGGTCAGTGGTGGAGAGCAGCCAGACTGAGTGGGACACCTGGGCTGGTTGTAGGGATCCTGGACCAATACATGGCTGGGCTTTGTGGAATTCAGAGCCCATAGACATGTCACTGTTACCTCCAACTCAAGAGGCTCTTACTGATGTCCCTAACCTTCATAAGTTGCTGTGATTAGCCACTCCTCAGGGTCCACCTGGAAGTAGTCTGTGGACCAGTCTGACCCCTGTTAGGAGCTCCCTGGACAGAAACACTGTCTTCCTCTTCTGTCTGCAGTATCCTCCCACTGACAGTGCACCCCTTCCTAGGAACTGCACAGACAGTGACAGACACCCCTCACCCCAGGCACACACCCATATACACTTACTTCTGCAAATATCTGAAGGAATGGGTGGCTGCATAGCCTGCCTCAGCTTCTTCTTGCTGAACCTACAGTTATTGCATGAGAAGAGTACGTTGTAGCACAATACAAATGCTAGTTCAATAAATGACATAAGGAAGTTGAACTTGTCCGTGGGGACTACACATGTGGCTGTGGAAGGGTGACTTTAAGTACGGCTCCCCCCAGACCCATGGTATGGCTCAGGGATCCCTCTCCTTCTCATTCCCAGCCCTTCTTAGGAGCACCAGCAACTTTTCGAGAGTTCAGATTTCTTCCCATATACCTCCTAGCTTTATCAAAGGGAGACAAGAAGTCATGATTCCTTCCTTTCTTTCTGCCATGACTCCCTCTTCCCTTGGGTGCTTCCATGTTCCTTCTGTGGCATGTTTGCTGAACAGAAGAACTTTTAACCAGGCCTTAACTGTCCTGTGGAGGATGAGGGACAGGGGTTGAGGGGGAAAAGAGGATGCACTGTGAACAGAAACAGCAGCTCTCTGGAAAAGAAAGCTCCCTCAGCCTGCAAGAACTCGGAGGCCAAGAGGAGTACAGATAATGAGCAGTAGAAGAGCAGAGATTCCGTTGTCAACCAGTCAGGTGCTGCTCCCAGAAAGCATTAGGGGGACATGGTGATGGGGTATCACTGTCGGAGTTCACTTTTTAACACTTCATTGGCGTGAGTCAACTTGGTAATTTCCAGAAGCAGCGTATTCCTGAGGTGACTTCATACAATCTCCAGAAGCCACTTATGTTGAGGAATTTTCCTAAGGACTCCAGATAGAAAATTGGTGATTTGCCGATACCATGGCTTCTGCTAACTTTCAACATAGGCAATCAGAGGTTTTATCTCTGATATTAAACAGACTTGAACTCCACTAGCGCAGGCATTGACGAAATTCCCACGACATATCAGAGCCTGCGTTTCTTCCTTTAATCAGAATCTTAAAGTCAAAATGGATGGCTTTATTTTTCTGAAAATGAAAAAATATCTCTAGAGTACTTAAAAAAAAAAACAACTAAGCAATAGAAAAAAGCACCTTTGTTCTTTTATCTCATCAATTTATTCAACTAACATTGTGGACCCTTTATGAACCAGTAATGTTTTAGGAATTAGATTCTAAACTGATAAATCAGTGAAGTCTCTGCCCATTGTATTATAATAATAGAGGGACACATATCATAGAGCTAAAAGACAGATAGCAAACTTCAGGGAGTAAAGTAAACTTCATTAACTTAAAAAAGTGTAGCAACTAGAAACCCACAACAAGCATCATATTTAATGGTGAAATATGAAGTAATTTGCATAACAGTAGGAACTATAGGCAAGAATGTGTGCTATCATTGTTATTGTCTAGTGAAGGTTCTTGCCAATGTAATATGGCAAGAAAAGTAGGTATAAATAGTGGGAGCTCAAAGATAGTACTGTCATCATTCACAGATGATACTACTACCTACAACTAACAGGATAACTGATGAACTGTTAGATTAGTAGATTTCAGTAATTTAGCTGGATTCATAAATAAAAATCGCTAGCTTTTCTGTACTTAATGAGACTATATCATTTAAAAGATCACAATTCACAAAAGCAATAAATTATGAAGTATCTAAGAATGAACCCAATAAAAAATCTATAAGACTTACATAAGAAACACTATAAAGATTTTTTAAAAGATCTTAAATAAAGAGCTATATCAAATAAAGAGATATACCCCACAAATCTATCAATTGTCTCCAAACACTATTAGAGAAAGACTTTTCCATGGAACTTGACAGGCTGGTCTATAATTTATATGTAGAATAAAATGTGAAAAAAAAAAAAAAGAATCAAACTTGCTTTAAAAGAAAAAAATAAACTTTCTCAGCCATGTAGCAAAATATAGCATAAAAAGTGTTAAAACTATATAGAATTTGTAAAAAGTAGAAAAATAGATCAGTGGAAGAGAATAGAGCATTTAGAAACACATAAATATCAATATATGAGATTTTAGTAGGTGATAGAAATTATGTTTCAAATCTTGAGGGAAAGGCTAAACTATTCATTCAATATTAGAAATAGCTATACATTTGAAAAAAATTGTTAATTCTAACTACATGCCATTCACAAATATAATTTATACATTATACATTATATAAAGAGTTAAATGAAAAAGCAAGACTGTAGGAGAAATTTAAAAAGAAAACTATATTCATGAGATTGGAATAAGGGTGGTCTTCTTAAGATACACAATGTCAATACTATAAAGAATAGCTGGCACATTTTATTAAACTCCTTTTGTATGACAGTTATACTGTCAATAAAGTAAAATCACTAGTATAAAATACAGGGTGGGGCAACAGTAGGTTTACAATTGTGAGTACGTGAAACGCAGAGTTTATTCTTAAATTATTATTTGTTATTGTATCATTTTCCATATGAACAACTATAAACCTACTTTTGCCCAACCCTGTATATATGTATAGTAGGCAAAGGATTTCTAATCAGAATATATAAAGAACTTTTTTAAAAAACAATAAAGAAAACCATTTATCACCAGTAAGAAACAGTCTAGGAAATGCAAAAACAAAGAAAACAATTTATTCTCACTTGTGATCAAGGAAACACAAAATAATAAAATAACATTTTTCACCCATCATATTGGCAAAAAAATTCAAAGATTAATACTATCAAATGTCGGTAATGATAGGGAAACAGTCATTGGCATTTACTAATGATGGAGTGTAATTTGCCTTTCCCTAAAATGTCTTCATTGTTCATATCCTTCAACTTTCACTCCAGTTTTTAACAGCTTCTCTGTAGAAATACATGCACACGTCCTCAAAGCAGGGATTCTTACTACAGCGTTGTCTCTGGTGGTGGAGGAATGGACACCACCCAGACATTTGCACATAGGGCGATGGTTAGATGAGCTGTGGTAAATACGATGGAATCTGACATGCACCAGGTAGGAGGAATGAGGGTATTTATCTGCACCAACACAGAGAGCTCTCAGAGTTCCTACTTTAAAATTGAAAAAGAGAGAAATGAAGAAAGCAATGTGGTGGAAGCTGAGATACATAGCTCACAGCTCAGGTGTTCCTCCAAAAATGAGGGACTTCTTCCTCTAGCACAGGCCTTCTGCTGTCACCTCCCTTTGTGCATCCCCTTCAGCTGACCTTGTCCAAGGTCACACCCTTTCTCTGGAGCCACCTGCATCCAGTGGCTTCTCCTCACTGAGGAATACAGGCCTGGGCCTCTTGGCCCAACTTGGAAAAACCATGAGAGGTCCTTCCATATTTAGAATTCTAGAATAATAATAACTAATATGTAATACTAATTATTATCAATTATCTCTTGAGTAATTGATAGTTTTGGCTAAGCCTTTCATTGAGACCACATTACAGCTCACCTTCTCCACCTGCCCAGTGTTTTCTGTCCCTTCCCCTCCACGAGTGTTGATCCCAAGGGTGGTCCCTTGTTACTCTCATGCACACTAGTCACCGTCTCAGAGTTGGCTTCTCTAGACCCCGGGCTGTGGCAGTCACGTTGTAGAACCATAGACACAGTTGATACCTTACATGAAAGCAGTCCTCACAGTGCCGGATGTAGGCGTACTCTGGAGGTGTCGCGGGTTCAGTTCCAGATTGCCACAGTCAAGTGAAACTCAATAAAATGAAGTGTGCCTGTACTTCTTCATGTACGTATCTGTGTGAAATGCACACTTAAAGTCCTGGGAGGCTGACCATGATGACCATGTGTGGAGAGGACACTGAGAAGGGCAAAGAAGAGAGTTGATCTCATATAACAAGCATACGGTCATGGGTTCTTGAGTCATTAACACACACAAGTGCGCTCCCCCACTCTCTCCAGGCGCTATGGGAGCGTGGTAAAGGAACCCAGGGAGGAAGTGGTGGCATTTGAGGACAGTCTTGAAGGACAAATTGGAGTTCCTTCAAGGATTATAAACTTCTTTTGGATAAGTCTAGAGTTTTAAATTAGGATTCCCACTGCCTACCTCTATTATTTTTCCCAATATTTTATTCTAAATGATTTCATACAATCAGAAAAGTTTAAAGATTTTTCACAATGAGTACCCATATATAGCTGACCCTTAAACAGCCCACGTTTGAACTGTGGGGTCCTCTTACATACAGAGTTTTTTTCAATAATAATGTAATTTTTAAAAATACTGTGAATGCATTTTCTCTTATAATTTTCTTAACATTGTCTTTGCACTAGCTTATTTTATTATAAGAATACAGTATATAATACATATAATATACAAAACATGTTAGTCAATTGTTTATATTATCGGTAAGGATTCAGTTAACAGTAGGCCATTGGGAGTTAAGTTTTGGGGCAGTCAAAAGTTATACTTGTTTTTTTCCCCAACTACACAAGGTTAGGGGGGAGGTCAGCGTCCCTAACTCTCGTGTTATTGGGTCAACTGCACTCGTCACTTTCCGTCTATGATTGACACTTTGCTGTATTCGCTTTATCACACATCTATCCATACATCATCTTTTTTGTTTGTTTGTTTGGTAAAAATGTAGTTCAAAGTAGGTTCCTGGCTCCCTTGCAATGCTATCTTCTTTCATGAGATTAAGAATTTTGTATTAAGACTTAGATTCTCTTTGATTTGAATTCTTTCATTTGTTCTTATTAAGTCAGGCGTGCTTTTCTAGCTTTGTGCATTTCTTGACCGTTTCCAAGTGAGGTCAGGTCCAGAGCCAATGGATCCAAGCTGTCGCTGCGGATAACGGTTTCTCTCTGACAGCGGCTTGCGGTCGGGTGTTTTGTGTGCATTGTCTCAGTGAAGCAAAGCCAGCATTCTGTGTCATGGTACCACCATCACCATAATTTTGCCAAGGAGGAAACTGAGGTTGAGAGGGTAAATAATTTGTGCCAGTCCACACAGCCATTTTTTGGCAGAACTGGGGCAAAGGGTCAGATTACTTCATAGGCTGTCATTTCAGCCATTCTCTGATGTTCTCCAGTGAGGGTGAAACACCCAGCTTAGAATTTCCCTGTGGGTCACCCACTCCCCATGGCGGTGTCTTACTCTGGACCCGTGATGTGATGGTTTGGATGCAGAGTCACTAAAGCACTCTCCAACTTGACCCAGCCTTCCAATTCCCTCATTACTTCATGGAGAATCACATATTCCAAGCACTCAGTATCTTTGAGGTTCTGGGCCTTGTTAACCGGGGTTTATGTTTCTCAGTATTTCCCCTACGTAGTGCCAAGCTCCAGCTATGTGATTATAGCAGAAAGTGATATGTGAAGTCGCCTGAGAATTAAGGGGTGCTATGAGGCTTTAACGGGGGCATCTCTGTTTTCTTTTAGGAAACTTCTGTTCTTCTCTTAGTAGCTGATGAAAGATCATGTGACAGGAGACTCCGCTTCACCAAATCTGTTGTGACAGTTCTTCTTTGCCCAGGGTGCCGGACGCCATGAGGTCACGTCTATGCACATCTCTCTTCCTTGGGCGGAGGAGGGAACTGAGGCTCGGAGAGGGCAGACTTCAGACCTGGGGCTTCTCCCCACCACAGCATGCCGCCATCATTTTATCTTGTTGGGATGGGGCAGGGCAACAAGGGAGCTAGCTCAGTGCTGGGTAGAAGATCAGGGACCTGCCCATTTCGAAGTGTGTCTGATGATGTCCTGACTGCTGGGGTTTCCTGAGGTTTGGGCTGGAACCAAAAAGCAGCCTACTTAGCCAGGAAATGGGCAGAGACTAGCAATGGGCAAACATTTCTACCAGATCGCATGCCCCTGTTGTGCTTGTTTTCTGAGACATCTGGAGTCACTAAAGTCTCTGAGATCTCAATAGAGAAGGAATGGGGAGAAGGTGACAGCTGGGTGCAGGTAACGCTGGGCTGGCCAGCAAGTTTGGTTCTTTCTGTAAGATGGCTCTCACAGTGCTTAGTTGTCTTTAACTTCATTCGGAACAGTTTTGTTAGATTGTATTATGACAGCCGTCATGTCAGTGTGAAGTTTTTAAAAAACCATCAAAATTGGTGAATTTTGGTGTCGCCATTTTAATAGATGGAAGACAATTTGCAACATTTTCAGCATATTGTGCTTTATTACTTCAAGAAAGGTACAAATGCAACGGAAACGCAGAAGAAGATGCGTGCGGTGCACGGAGAGGTGCTGTGACTGATCGAACACGTCAGAAGTGCTTTGCGAGGTTTCGTGCTGGAGATTTCTCACTCACTGGGAGATGCCCCACGGTCGGGTGGAGCAGTTGAAGTTGGTGGCGATCAAATGGAGACAGTAATTGAGAACAGTCAGCATTATACCATGCAGGAGGTAGCCTACATCCTCCAAATATTCAAATCAGTAATGTTATTGTTGAAAATGAAAGCTGTGGCTTTTATTTTACAGAAGAAAACCATGTGGACTTTTGGGCCAAGCCAAGAGTCAGGCTTAGAGAAACGCTAACTAAACAATGAGGTGTTCAGCCTCCCTGTAGCCAGGTAGGAAGTTCTGCCCTTCTTACCACTTTGTGTTGCACTCAGTTTACAGAGACAGAGAATTTCAGTCATCAGGCGAACTCGAGAAGCAGACTGATTAGACCTGCACCCTTATCTTTGTGTATTTCAAAAGGAATGCGTGGAAATCTATATCATTTCCTATCGTGTATACCCAGAGGGTAGCAAAAAATGGTTCCTTGTAAGAATCAGAAGCACGAGTTAAACGTTTAGGCAAACCTTACTTAGAGAAGCAAACGTTCAGCCAGAGGGTTTCCACACTGAGGGCTTTGTGCGGCGGTGTTTAGGAAGGGTGTAGAAATCACGCGTGACGCCAGTTCTGCTTGGCCTTTAATTACAATTCACCTTTCCTCAATATCTCCTCTTTTCTCAACTCGCTGTGGGACAGCAACCTGGCAGATGTGGTTGTTGGCAGGTGTCCTTGGTAGAGTTCCGGATTTCCCACCCCACCCCTTTCCAGCCCTGAAAGGAGAGTTTCAGAGTCGAGGGAAATCGTGAAGTGGTTCCCAGATGTCCGGAGAGGTGTCCTCGTCCTGTCCACGAAAGCGCCAAGGCCCGTTGGCAGGACGTGGGCCGGCACTCGGTCATCTGTCCAGTTTGTCCCTTTATTCAGCTCATTGACTGAGTCTTTCTGGGCTGGGTGTCCAGAGGCCGACAAAATAGACGTGATCTCTCTTCGCTGAGCTTCCTGTCTGGTAGAGATGCTAGAAAGTAAACACGAATTAACTAAATAGTAGAAATTGATTGTTGATAGGTGCTGTGAGGGGGCCAGGGTGACATATTTGAGAAGGGGTCAGCCACTTGAAATGTCGGGGGAAAAGCACTGGAGGCAGAGGGAGCAGCCAGTGGGTTGGTTGGGAGGCAGGGATGGTGTTCAGAGGGGCATCAAAGGGCCAGCCCAGTTGGGTGTGGTGGGCGAGGGGGAAGTTGGAGAGGGCGATGGTGAGCGGTCTCTGCAGCCAGTTCCCAAGAGGGTGGCGGGCCCGGCTCAGTGAGTGGCTTTAGAGTGGATGAGCACTTTTGAGCAAGGGGTATGTGGTTCCACTGCGGTTTTGGGAGACGGCCCTGGCTCTTGTGTGGAGAGTGGACAGGAGAACAAGCAGGGGTCCAGAGGGGAGACGCATGTGGTAGGCCAGGCAAGCAACCACGGTGCTTCCCAGGGAGCCACGGTGAACTCGAGCCCTGCCTCTGCCACTTTGTTACCACTTCGTATGCAATTTCGGGCAGCTCTCCTAACGCCTCTGGCATTCGCCCCTAATAAAAGAGGGGTAAGTATTTTCTCATGTGGTTTCTGGAAGGAATGAGTATTCATAAAGTCCTCTATAAACCTGGACCATATGCTTATCTGAGCTATAATATGATTCATGGTGAAAGGAGGCAGACCCCTGCAAAGCTGGAAAAATCGCTCAGCTGCCCGCCGTGAGCACCATTTCATTGCAGCCCGAGGCAAGAAAGATGCTTTTGTTTCTGGACTGCCATCAGCGTCTCTCCCAGGGAGGGCGACTGGCTAAACATCCCACGTTGTGGTCATCAGTGCGTGGTCATTTACTGGGGTAATAACCTGGAACGGCTGAGCCTTCTTTCTTTTAGTTTCATGTCTCTGGTCACCAAATGTGGGTGATGTATGCATGGTAATAAAATGTGTAGGTGTGATGATGTGCCCTGAATGTGAGACTGCCTTACGAGGGTCCCTTGAACCTCCCTCGGTCTCTTTCCCACTGGCAGAAGACCACACATGCTTTTAGCACCCACTTCATGCTGGTGGACCATCCCTGTCCCCTAGTCCACTGGATTGCTATGTTGTTGCCCCCCACCAAGACCCTCAGTGTGCTTAGGGTGAAGTCACATAATGCTTCTTGTGGCTTTGAACATAGCAAGCCGATTTTTCATCATCAGCTTGGGCCGTTAGGAATCCTTAAGTTACAAGGAAGTGTCCTGTTTCAGGAGCAATTTTCTGTTATGGCCGTGAGCAGATGCTGAGATTTGCCGCCCTGTCATCCAGGAGGGTCTCGGGTTCCCAGAGAGACCAATTTAAAAATGTT